>PVJX010006342.1:0-45659 GCA_004027295.1 Dolichotis patagonum
CAAAAAAAAAAAAAAAAAGATACTCATGTGTAGAAGCCAGGGTAGTGGCACACACATGTAATCCTAGCTCTATGGGAGACAAGTTTGAGCCCAGCCTGGGCACTTAGGAAGATGCTATTAAAAAAATAAAGGGCTGGGTTGTCGCTCAGTGTGAAGGCCCTAAGTAACACATTCCCAAGTAACACTGGGAAAAGGAAAAGCAAAGCTCAGAGGTGGTGCTGGGGCTGTGGCTCTAGAGCGCTTGCCTAGCATGCTTGAGGTTTTGGGCTAGGTTCAATCCCCAGCGCTCCAAAAAAAGATCAGAGGATATTTATAACTTCTGTATCTGTTTTCCTCACATTTGTGCTGTAAGCATTTTTCTCACACCCTTAAAAACTTCTTAGGCAATGTTCAGTGTTAAACAGTAGATGGTGAATCCTGCTGTACTGGTAAGGAAGCTTCTAAAAACATTCTAGTGTTAATAATGGATGCATTTTCTTCTTTTAGAGCTAGCAGAGAATAATCTTGTACTAAACTGCTAGGGCTGGTATCAAATTTCTTCCCATTCCAGGCATACCCCAGGCAAGACTTCCAACCTAGTGTTGTCTCTACCTAACTTTTTCCAGAGTTGCTGCTACTTCCTACCTGGACTACTGTAGATTTAATGCTAATATTTTCTTACTTATTGCTCCTTAAAAACATCTTCCTTCTTCCCTTTTCTCTTTGAAGTGTTCTTAAAGGGAGGCCTTGTCATCAAAACAGCCCATACTTTCTAGAAATACACAGTGAGGTTAAATCTATGAGGTGTTCAAACTTAAAAATGTTCTGTGCTCCAGATGATTGATAGGCTCATTTAAAAATGTGAACAACAACGTTGTGGTTTCACCTTTTCACTATATAGATGGGCTTATTTCTGGGCAAATGTGTCCATCCACAATAACATGGAACAGAGTAAGTAGCTTCTATGACTGATTGAACTGATTCTCAAACTACTTGATGGGTGTGTCTTAGAAATAATTTCCCCTAATACTCTCATATGGGAACTGTTTTATGGTTCTAGACAGGCTTCTGCTCCTAAGTTTCATGAAAATGTAGCATTTGTATCATTTTTATTTATTTTGTATTTGTCAGATTGGATGTTTGTTTTTCCTCTTTAGACTTGTCAGGAGATGTTCACTGTTAACCTAAAACTCCTATGCCTTCCGTGGCATTCTGTTCTCCTAAATAACTGTCCCCATTCAAGAAAATCTTAATGCCAGTGAATTGAACCATGAGATTCATGCCCTTGCTATAAAATACCAGTGAGGTGGGGTACACCTATAATCCCAGCACTCTGGGAAGTTGGGATTGCTCCTCTCAGCAAGAGGATTGCTTAGAGTTCAAGGCTAACCTAGGCTACATAGTGAGTTCAAGGCCAGCCTAGACCATATAGCGAGACTCTGGGTCTGAAAAAAACAAAAATAAAATGTCAATTTGCCAGATGTGGTGATGCACATCTGCAATCTCAGCTACTTGGAAAACAGGCAGGAGGATCGTCAGTTTATACAACTTAGTGTGATCCTGTCTCAAAATAAAAAAAGACTGGGGGATTGAGTTTAGTGTTAGATTACTTAGGTAGCATGCAAGAGGCCTGCAGTCAATCCCCAGCACTGGGGAAAAAAAGGAAGCAAAAAGAAAAGAAAGCAGCTAGCCTACAGGACACTCTCTGAACTCAGAGTGTGCCAAAGCTGGAAGATGTTAGGCTCTTAGGTGGCCATCACACCCTAGAGACCAGTGTAGTCTGCACACTGGCACACTATATCTCTAAAAATCTTTTTTAAAATGCAAGTACCTGACTGGCCATTGTGGCACATACCTATAATACTAGCGCCCTGGAGGCTGAGATAGGGTTACAAGTTTGAGCCTAGCCTGGGCAATTTAGCAAGATATGGCCTCAAAATCTTTTTAAAAAGCTGGTATTGGGGGCTGGGGATTTAGCTCAACAGCATAAGCGCCTGCCTTACAAGTGCGAGTTGTGAGTTCAATCCCCAGTACCAAAAAAAAAAAAAAAGCTGGTGTTGGGGCCAGGGATATACCTCAGCAGCACAGCGCCTGTATGGCAAGCTCAAGGTCATGAGTTCGATTCCTGGTATCCAGAACAAACAAAGCTGGACATGGTGGCACATGCCTATAATCCCAGCACTCAGGAAGCTAAGGCATGAGGAAGATTGCCATGAATTCAAGACCATACTGAACTATATAGTGAGATACTGTCTCAAAAAAAAATAGATAGTAGAAAAAAAAACAGAGAAAGATAGATTAGCTAGCTGAGGCTAATAGCTTAGTGTAGATTTCAATCCCTAGTAATAGAGAAAAAAAAAGAGAGAGAGACAGGGCCAGCGATGTAGCTCAGCAGCAAAGTGCCTGCCTGACAAGCATGAGGACATGAGTTTGATCCCCAGTAATAAAAAGACAGAGAGAGAGAAGTTCCTGAACCTTACCCCCAGACCTATTGAGTCAGAATCTCCTGGGCAGGAACTCAAGTGAGTTAGTTTGGTTGTTTCTTTTGGGATCACTGAGCATTAAACCTCATATATCCTTCACTGTTACCACTGAGCTACCTACCGAGTATCAATAACCCAAATTTTGTGGTTTCATAGTACTGACGATTGAACTCAGAACATCCTCAGCCCCCACCCACCCACCTTTTTTGTAACTTTGAAATAAGAGCTTGCTAAGTTGCTCGGGATGGGCTTGAACTTGGAATGCTTCTACCCTGGCCCAGCTAAGAATTCCAATATACATCCCGTGAAGCTGACAGACAACCAGTGTATCAGTGGTGCATGACCATCTCAGCTGAGGGGGCCGAGACAGGAAAATCACAAGTTTGAGGCCAGACTGGGCAACTTAGCAAGACATAGTCTTTAAATGGACAGGATAGAATAGGATGAGGACCAGGACCATATAGGCTTGGGATGTAGCTCAGTGGTAGAGTGCTTGCCCAGCATGTGCAAGTCCCTGTGTTCCATCCCTACCACCCAAAAAACAAAACACAATGTAGAGGCTAACGAGGAAGAAAACAGCCCCACCAAATCAGAGAGACCAGTGACTGATCAGGAGAGCTGGCAGAACTCAGCATCAGCTCCTGGTTCATTTTGGAGTAAGGACAATGTAGAATTGAAAGGGGCTTAGAAACCATGAAGCACTAAGTTAGGGTCACACTGAGAACTTTGCAAGTACCATTCTTCAGGTGGAGGCAAAGCCAAAGTTGAAAGTAGTGGCTAACTTTACTTTTTATCCTGACAAAAAAAGAAACCCTGTTGTGGACCTGCAAGCCAGGTGTGGTACTTTGTGAATGAATGAATAAGTACTGAAGAGTAATTTCAGGTTTCTTAGCCAAGATTATTGCTAGCATCTAAGTCTTTATACAGCGTGCACTGAGGAAATGTAAACTTGGATGTGATGAAATGTTAAGTTAAGGAATCTAAAAATCATGTCCTAGTTGCAATGTTCAGAGCATTTCCCCTTAAGGATGAGTCTTGGCTGACTTACGTATTTTTTTCTCTCCTAGATGGCAGACTGTGGAGGACTGCCCCAAGTAGTTCAGGTAAGAAGTTTAAAAAAAAAAAGTCATTCAATTCTCCTCTCTGCCTATCCAAAAGATTAATGCCTTCTTATCTTGTTTCCCCAGCCTGGGAAGCTCACCGAGGCCTTCAAGTACTTTTTGCAGGGAATGGGCTACAGTGAGTAGTACACAACTTTCTGTCTAGAAAAATTTTATGTATGAGGGAATCTGTATAACAGGAGCAGTTTAACTTATGGGAGACCACAGCTCTCAGGGCCCAGCCTCTGTGCCAGCCAGCCTGAAGTTGAAATCCAAATGTTTTTTAGGCACTGTGTGCTTTTAACCTGACAGGTAAGTTCTGTTATCTGTCCCAATTCAGAAAAAGAAACTGAGGCTCAAAGAGGCTGAGCACATTTCCCAGAGTCACAATTAAGCTGCAGAGCCATGATTCATACCTTGGCATTCTGGCTTTAGAGCACACATTTTTAACCATTAAGGCTCCAGGTGTCTTAGCTGTGAATTGGAAAGTATGATTTGCATTCCAGCTTATTATGGAGACTGAAAAAGAAAAGGGTGCTGCTGTTCTTAGTGAAATCTGTTCACAGGAGATGAACTTGCAGAGTATTTCATAGTAGGTCCAAGGATATGTCCATGCTGTATGCCAATGTCCTGGTCTTGTGTATTGTGAGACCCCTGAGCTTTTTCATTTGTCACAGAAAACCCTCACTGGCTCCATTCTTAGAGTTTTAAGAAGAAAAATCCTTTCACACAAGTACAGAGCTCTTTACCCAGGAGGGTGATTTTCCTGTCTTGGGTATCAGTGTGAATGATGGCCATTGGTGAGCTGACTGGGCATCATCCTGATCAGCTGGGCCCTGCCAGGCAGACCATGTGTGTCTTGTCTAGAGTGGCTGTGTCGTCCCCATCTGTGAGCCACTACCAACCGAGCCCATACCCACAGCCTTCTGGCTCACTGGGAGGAGCAGAAGTCCCCTTATAGCCTGTTCTCAACCCTTTTTACGAAACAACTGATCTTGCAGCCCATTCTGATCCAAAGCAGGGTAGCTGTGCAGAGTGGAGGGAAGACAGTTGTCTCTGTCTAGATGAGAGAAATGACATTCAGGATGATACAGAAGCCTCAGTTAGCCTCACCTCCTCTCTGGGACCTTAAAATAAGCTTTCATCCTTCACTTAGGGATATTCTGTCAGTGTCTACTAGGCAGCCAAGGTTGCCACTGGGCACTCTTGGGTCACTAACCTGCCTTTTCCTGTGTCCATCCTGCTTCCAGTCCCGTATGTGCAGCTCAGTCACCTCAGCACCGAGTCAGGTACCTTCCTCTGTGCTGGCCCTACCCGCCTCCCAGCCATGCTCTTCTGGCTGCACTGGCTGTCTGCAGCATGTCCGCGGTTCTTGTGCAGTGAGAGCCCGATAGAACGTGGCTCATTGTGCTCCAAAAGGTTTAGCCTACAGGTCCAGCTCTGGTTCCCCAGGAGAAAGAGGACCAGGTTGTAATACTTAGGCCTCCTCTTATCATCCTAAGTTCAGGCTCATGGCAGCAGCTGAAATTTGATAGACAGGCTTCCTCTCCCACCACCACTGCTGATCCTTGAGATATCCCTGACACAGGAATCAAAGGGCAGCCTCGACTATGAGTAGAAATGTTAACCTGAAGAACTCTGGAGTAGTGGCAGGAACCTCAGGATAAGCAAGAGGTTATGCCAGGTAAGGCAGTGTGCCAGCCAAGCTGGAAGGCACTTTAGTGGCAGAACAGGAGTCTGGGTTAAGCACCCCCAGAGGGCTTCCCTTCCAGGCAACTCATGCTTCAGCCCTATATAGAGAACAGCTTTAGGCTGCCTGCCTTCCCTTCCACCCATACTTTCCTACTCCTCTCCAGACAGCACGGGTACCCTGTGGACACGGATGGTAGTCTTGTTGTATCGGGCTTGCACTGTGTTTGTGAAATGTCTTCATTCTTGTGTGGTTTGTCTTTTCTTTTGTTTTAGTCCTGCATGCACTAAAGGTTTTGGTTATCTATGTGAGTTCCCAAAGCCTCCTTCCTAATCACTGTATGAATGGTGTGGACACAGCTGAAGAGGCTGTACTCTAAACTCAGGGCTTCCCCTTGTGCTATAGACCAGAAACAACTGAGATTCCAACCATAGCTGGAGGATTAAAGCAACCTGCATATAGTCATTCACCTAGAGCAAATATTGCAAAATGGGGATGGCTGTGTATTGTTATGGGTGTTAGTTTGAGAAATACAAACATAAAAGCTTTTGGTAAAACATGTAGATTAGCTGAGCTTGATCAAGGCTCCACTTCTAGTGCTCTTGGTTCTTTGTTACAGTACCATCTGCCGGCATGACCCGGCTCGCCCGATCTCGAACCCACTCAACCTCAAGTAGCATTGGCTCTGGAGAAAGTCCCTTCAGCCGGTCTGTCACCAGCAACCATTCAGATGGAACTCAAGAATCCTGTGAGTCCCCTGATGCCCTGGACAGACATCAGACCATGGAGGTGTCCTGCTAAGGAGATGCTCCTCCTGGACCATGCAAGTCCATCCTCCTTCAGACTACCACTCCATATGACATTTCACCTGTAAACTGGCCTTCACTATCTTTAACTCATGCATGGCCACTGAACCTTTCTCTAGTAGCCTGGATTTATCATTCTCTGCCCACCCACCCCTTTTTTGTATGTACTGAGAACCACATCCATGCCATTACTGTAACATTCCAGCATCTTTAATTGATCTAATTTCTATATCTTCTCTTGCCAGCTTTTTTCTGTGTTTCCTCAACTATGTATCTGATAAGATTCTTTGATCCCTGACTCTGTGTGTGTGCAAGCACATGTGTCTGTGTTTGTGTGTGCATAGTTCTGTAATTTTAGACATGCTTTCCTGTAGTGCTTCAGCAAAAAAAAAGAAAAAGAAAAGGGACTTTTTTTGTTTTACATTCTCAGTGATGATTTTTAAGGGAAATGTACAGAATAGATGAGACAGGCCACTAGATTCTCTTTTGGTTCCAAATTGGTCAACAAGATTTGCAGAATGATTTCTAGAAAGAGCAACTCTGAGGAATGTGGAAAACTGTAATGCTTTTTGAACTGCTGATTGATTCTGACCAGCAGCAAAAGGGTTGGCTTTTATATAGAGGTAGACAAGGGGGCCAGCTACTGCCTTCTTTCCAGATGGCTTCATAGAGCCTATTCTATAATTTAAACGGGAGGAATATAGCCTGTTGGAAGCTCATAAACAATGAGATTCTGACGCACATAAAGTTTTCTCAAAAGGAGTTGCTTGATTACTAGAACCTCTTAGCATAGGAAGTAGAAAACAAAATACCAGGCCTCCACTCTGCGAAGCAAAACTACTGTCACTACCTTTTGATTACTACTTTCCAGACAGGCACACATCTGCCAGAAGAACCTCTCAGGTGTGTGATGGAGAGTGGTTCTCCATCTCCTGATCTCAAAAAAAGGGAGAAGTATAGCTCAAAAACTGTGTCACTGGTGAGGAAATGCATGGGAGGAGTGGACCAACCATTGACAGTATCATGTTGAGTCTTGATTTCAGTAGACTTAATCAAAGGTCAATTGAATAGATACAGAACCGATTTCTGAGAAAGATTCTTAATTCTATAAACTCCGACTTGTAAGAAGGAAGGGGCCAAGTTGTAAGGACAGCCCTGTCCAGGCAAAATTATTTTCTGCCCCTATCTGCTATGAGGGGGTCCGGGCCCTCCAGAGCATAGCACTGGGCGGAGGGGAAAGAACCGTGGAGACGCTGCCACAGCAGGAGCCCAGCCGTGGCTCATCTAGCTGTAAGCTCAGGGTTACACAGTTCTCAGTCTTGGGAGAAGATTTTCAGACACAGTTTTGCTTTCTGCTAAGATAAGGAATTGTCACTCTTGTCAGAGTATGACTTTTTACAGATTATTAAATAAAGCTATATATGTCTCATTGTTACTCGACTGCTGGTGTTATTTCTCTCAGGCCACTTACTGGGTGTGAGGCAAGGACTGAGTTGCTGTATGCTGGTTCATTTTTGTTTTGTTTCTTGTTTTTTGTTTGTTTGTTTTGAGGGATTTTTTTTTTTTTTTTGGAATCAGGCTCTCACTAGGTAGTATAGGCTGACCTTGGACTCATGGCAAGCCTCCTGCCTCAGCTTCCCAATGCCACCATGTACTACCATGCCCAGTGTTGGACACCAGTTCTGTGCTGTGTATTTTCCTATTTGTGATCCCTATCCTACTCAATGACATTGTCTATTTGTTAGGTGCAGCGAGAAATTTCAGGATAATCTGCCCAGAATTGTACAGCTAGTAAATTCAGACTGAAACCTGGTTAATCTGACATGCCCACGTTTCCTCCAATCAAAGCCCATGCAGAGCTGGGCACAGTGGCACACACCTATGATACCAGCACTCTAGGAGTCTGAGGTAGGAGGATCTTGAGTTAGAGCCCAGAACAATTTAGAGACTTAGCAAGACCCCTGTTTCAAAATAAAAAATTGAAAAAGGCTGGGATAATCAGTGTGAAGACCCTGGGTTCAATCACCAATTTAAATTTTTTTTTAATTTATTTTATTTTATTTTATTTTATTTTATTTTATTTTATTTTATTTTATTTTAAAAGGGAATAAAATTAAAAACAACAAAACAGAACAGAATGGGACATAAGAAAGCATAAATTTCAAAGCAAGACAACCAGAGATCTTCACTATCTGTCACATTGTCTCTTGTTTTCTTCCAAATAGTTGTCCTTTGCATATGGAGAGCCATACTAAATAACATAGTCAATCTTTTCCCAAGATGAATAGTTCACTGACTTCCACTTGCTAGGCAGGGGGGACACGGGATGGAGGACAGGATGACATGAGATGTCTGATTCTCAGCTCACACGCAGGCAGGATCACAGTTGCCCCCCAGAGACGGGAAGAGTTCCTTGTTCTCCCAGCATCCCAAGCGAACCATACGGTGCAGGTCCCGATGCGCCAGGGTCTCTCTCCTTCAGGCGTCGAAAGTCTGCCACACTCTCAGCCACCCCCCAGAGAGAGGAGGAGTTCCTTGTTCTCCTGGCACCCCAGGTCAACCACATGGTGCAGGTCCTGACGTGCCAGGGTCTCTGTCCTTCAGGCAGCTGAAAGTCTGCCACACTCTCAGCTGCTGCCCAGAGAGGGGAAGAGCTCCTTGTTCTCCTGGCACCCCGAGTCAACCACATGGTGCAGGTCCAGAGGCGCTAAGTTCTCTCCCCTGCAGGCCCCCTAAAGTCTGCCATACTCACCTGCTATTTCTTTCTGATGAATTGACCATTCCATTTCCAAAGTTCTGAGATGGCCAACAGACCACAGAAAGAATTCTCTTTAGGCTCCTGTTTGAAACTAGCAGCTACAGGGATCTGCTGGCCTTGCTTCAGGGCCATTAAATTTTTTTTCTTTAAAAATGAATCATGTGGGGCTGGGGATTTAGCTCAGTGGCTTAAGTGCCTGCCTGGCAAGCGCAAGGTCGTGAGTTCGATCCCCGGTACCAAAAAAAAAAAAAAAAAGAATCATGTAAAAAAAAAAATGCATCATGTAGAGGTTCCACAACTGTGACAAGTTAATAAATTATATATGGTAAAAAGAAAAAAGGAATCACGTAGGGCCAGGGTTGTAGCTCAACAGCATAAGTGTTTGCCTGGCATACTCAAGGTCATGAGTTCAATTTCTGGTGTAAAAAAAAAAAAACGTGAAACCTGACAGCACTGTTGATGAAGAAGAAGCTGAGCCCTGGGAATGGTGTTCAGCATCTCAGCTCTGCCATCTTATGTGGAGTTGCTGATTTCTGCCTGCTGTGTAATAACCTGCAGTTGCTTTTCTGGGTTCCTTCCACTGGCTATATTTGTACCCATGAAGAATAGTGTTTAAAAAAAAATAGTGTGAAGAGCCCGGAATTTTGCCTAGCAAGTGTGAGGCCCTGGGTTCGAGTGCCGGTACCCCCCCCCCCAATAATAATGTGAAGAAGCCATCATCTCCAGTCAGCTTTGAATGATTCAGGGCTTCTGCTCTCATAAGTACATCTGGTTGCTGTGTCCCTAGGAGGTTCTTGTGAAATGATGTGGCCCTGCTTGTTCTGGTAGCAGACATGAAGTAAAAGCATGTAACATGCTGAGCACCTGATACACAGAGTGCCAAGGCTGGAGTTGATAGGATGCCGTGGTTGCTCTTAAAACTTACAGGGTTTCCGGCCTTCTCAGCCACATCTGTATGCTTTCCCCCTTTGCCTGCATTTGGAGATGGTCCTCAGTTGACTGTGCTGACTGGTTCTTTTCTTGTCCCTCTTCGGACTTAAATTTCCTTTTCTCCCATTCAGTACTTCTCCCCAAAACATGGCTGCTTTGTGAGAAGCAAGGAGGGTAAACTAAGCCAGGTGTGGTGGTGCATGCGTGTGATACTGGCACACAGGAAGCTGAGGCAAGAGGGTCACTATGAGTTCAAAGCCAGCCTGAACTACATAGACCTTTCCTCAAAAAAAAAAAAAAATTGACTACATAAGTGATTATATAAAGCTTTAGCTTTGCAGGCAAAGAACACCTCAAAATGTATTTCGGTTTTTTCTTTTTTTGGTGCCAGCAATCAAACTCACAAGCTCACATTTGTCAGGCGCTGTGCTGCTGAGCCTTGATTTGGTTTGGTTCAGTTTGGTTTGGTTTTTTAAGACAGGGTCTTGTCCTGTAATTTAGGCTAGCCTCATACTCAAGGCAATCCTCCTGCCTCAGCATCCCAAATACTGTGGTTACAGGTGTATACTACCATATCAAGTTTAGGAAATTTGAGTGATTTAACCAAAGTTACCTCCCTTGAAAAAGTAGTTTGTGTGCCTGGGACTTAGCAGCATAAGTGCCGATCCCCAGTACCAAGAAAGAAAAAAAATAGTTTGCAATTCTTGGGGGTTTTTTTTTTATGCATTTTAGATATACATAATGATAATGTTCACCATAGGGAATTTGTACCTGTAAGTTTCCAGTTCTTTGAAAATCAGTGTATAACCGGGGATGGTGGCACACACCTATAACCCCAGCACTTGGGAGGCTGAGGCATAAAGAGCACTGTGAGTTCAAAGCCAGCCTGGGCTACATAGTAAGTTCAAGGCCAGCCTCAATTACATAGTGAAACCCTGTCTCAAAAAAAAATCAGTGCATTTTTATATTTTAGTCATCTTTTTGTTGAGTGCCAACTACAGGTCAGACCCTTAGCACCTTATTAACCCATTGAAATACCTATTCCAATTTTATGTCTGCAGAAACAGCCCCAGAGTTAATTTACTAGTGGTCACAAAGCTAATAATTTTATAAAGGAAACAGTTTCATCTACATTCTACACTTCTGGGCTGGGGATTTAGCTCAGTAGCTTAAGTGCCTACCTGGCAAGCGCAAGGTCGTGAGTTCAATCCCCGGTACCGGAGGAAAAAAAAAAAAAAAAAAAGAATCGTTACATTCTACACTTCTGTGAGTGGCATTGTCCCATAGCAACCAGTTTTCTAACACTGCACAGCTAAGTGTCCTCCCATTGAATTTCGAGAGTTTCTCACGAATTAGTGCAGACCCCACAGGCTAAGAAACCAATCCCTTAAAACTGCCCCTACACACACTTCAGACAGCAGTTGAAAGTAGTGCATCGGGCCAAGGATTTAGCTCAGTGGCTTAAGCGCCTGCCTGGCAAGCGTGAGGTCGTGAGTTCGATCCCCGGTACCAAAAAAAAAAAAGTAGTGGATCTCCAGGTCACCTGCACTTCTGTCCAATGTGGCTACAAATTGGGGGTTCCCACAACCCACTGCTTAGGTGTGATAATTTGCTGTGATGGCTTTAGAATTCCAAAACACATTTGTTGAGTTTCCTAGAAAGACTGTAGATGGACAGCTAGATAAGGGGTGCACACTGTGAGCTCTGAAAGGATTTGAAGCACAGGAGCTGCTATCCCCTGGAGGTGGAATACACAACCTCATCACATGACTGTGTTTGATCTAAAACTGAACCCCTTACAGTAGGGGTTTTTAGGGAGGCTTTATCACACAAGAATGCTGATCAGTCTCTAGCTCCTCTCCCCTCTCCCTGGGGGGTGTGGCTGAAAGTGCTAAGCTTATTTGGTCTTTCTGATGGCCAGCCTGCCCATTGAGAATTGCCTCATTAAAGCAAAAGACTTTCCTATCACCCAGGATATTCCAAAGGATTTAGGAGCTCTGTATCAGAAACTGGATCAAAGACCAAATACTAAAGCAAAATATGCTTCCGGCACCCCTGTTGGTTAGGAAATCGCAGATTTTATGAACTCTGGCTTGGAGCCAAGGTAGGAGAACAAGTTTGTTTTTGTTTTATGGTACTGGCGATTGAACTCAGGGTCTTCACATTGGGCATTTCTGGCCCCTTGTTTTTTATTTTGAGACAGGTTGTCACTAAGTTGCTCAGACTGGGCTCAAACTTGTGATCCTCTTTCCTCAGCCACCCAGAGGGTCAAATACATATTTCTTACACATTCCCAGGGGCAAATGTAGGATTTCAAATCTAATTCTTAGGTGCCTCCTCAAATGGAAAAGAAGTTTTATGGTGGGATTCTTTTCTTTTTTCTGAGGATTGAACCCAGGACCTCAAGTGAGCTAAGACCGTGCTCTACCACAGAGTTACACACCAGACCCTATGGTAGGATTCTTTTAACAACAGCCAGGCAGAGTAGCACATCCCTGTAATCCCAGAGCTGAGACAAGAGTATCACCATGAGTTTGAGGCCAGCATGAACCACATAGACCATCGCAAAAGGTGGTGGACTAGGGTGTAGCTCAGCAGTAGAGCACCTGCCTGGCCTGGCAAGCACAAGGTCTTGAATTTGATTCCTGGCGTGCACACACACACACACACACACACACACACACACACAGAGAGAGAGAGAGAGAGAAGACCTACTTTCAAGCTCATTGATGGACTTCACCTAGAGACCAGTCTTTAAAAATCTGCCCCTCACATGAGGTAGGTATCAGAGTTGTCTGGAGGCAGGAGTGGGAGTACAACCACATTAGTCCCTGCAGCAACCTGATAAACTTTCTTGGGGAGGATGCATCGCCACTCTGGTGCCTCTAGCTTCGCATGCCCTCTTCCTACAGAGTTACACTGTCCCCAGGAGAAAGGTTAGACATAAGGGACAGTAGACACAGCCAGAGCAAGAAGAGCTCTAGTTGGCAAGTCACTGGCAAGGCTGGAGAGGCTGAGTTAGTTTCAGGAGAGTTTTAGTGCAGTGGACCATTTTGTGTTAAAGAGTAGCCATCCCCAAATCAGGGTACGTAGCAGATAAAACTATGAAAACAATTTTTTTTTTTTAAGATAGGATCTTGCTCTGTAGTCCAGGTTTGCCTTAAGCTCACTAGGGAGCCTAGGCTATCTTTGAACTCGTGGCAATCCTTCTGCCTCAAGCCTCCCAAGTTCTGGGATGACAGGTGCGCACCACCACACCTGGCCATGACTGTAAATTTTAATGAACTGCAGACAATGCAGTTCTGTCAGATTCCCTGTCCCAGACCAGTGATTCTCAAGCTTGGGTGTGCAACAGAACCATTTGGCATGCTTATGAGAACATTCCTGGGCCCTACCCTCTAGTACTTCTGATTCAGTAGATCTGAGATGCAGCCTGAGGATTTGTATGGCTAACAAATTTCCACATTATTGGTGGTGAGGCTGTTGGCACGGGGATTGTACTTTGAGAACCACTTCATATTTTTGTCTTTTGTGCTACAGATTGAACCCTGGCCTCTACTAATGAGATGTACATCAACCCTGCACCCAGACCTTTATATTCAAAGTGTAGTCTCCATAACAGCAACATGACATGGCTGGGGAGTTTAGAAATGGAGAGTTGCACTGAGTATAGTGGTGCATGCCTTTAAGCACAGCACTTGGGAGGCTGAGGGAGGAGGATTTCTGAGAGTTTAAGGCCATCCTGGGTTACATAGCCAGACCCTGTCTCAAAAAAAAAAAAAAAAAAATGGAGAATCTTGAGTTCTATTCCAGATCTACTGAGTTAGAATGTGTAGTTTCCCAAGATCCCAGACAGTTCCTATGCAAGAAGGCAGTGCTTCCCAAACATGCCAAAAGAGTCTCCCCAAGTTCATTGCTAGGCTTCCCCTGTGGGAACTTAGATTCAGAAGGTGTCAGAAAACCCTAGAAATCACTAAAATTAACTCTCTCCTGGCTGGTTGTAGTGGTGCATGTCTGTAATCCCAGCATGCAGGAGGATGAGGCAGGAGGGTTGCCATAAGTTGAAGAACAGCCTGGGCTACCTAGTGAGTTCAAGGTCAGCCTGAACTACAAAGCAAGACTCTGTCTCGAAAACAAAACAAACAAAAATATATCTGTCTTGGTTACTTTTATCTCCTTGCTGTGATAAAACACCAGACACTCAGAATGAAAGAAGGAAAGGTTTATTTAGCTCACTGTTTATGGAGGTTTCAGTCCATAATCCACTGACTCCAAGGCAGGGTGGCATGGCACTGGGGCAACACTTCCAAAGCAGCAGCCAGAGCAAAATGGGGGAAGCCTCTTTGTATTGTACACAGACTACCTCTCACCCTAGGGCGGGTGTAGCACTCACAAAATCTCTGTGTCCTCTTGCACAGGATGAGGATATTTACAAAGTAAGGACCCTGGCCCCCTTCTGAGTCAGTTAAACTTCTAAACTTCTCAAGTTGACACAGCGTACCAACCATAACCATATCCCTGGTGATTACTATGGTTGGGTCCACCAGGGAAACTCTTGTTCATATCCCTTGATTGTGTTCCTGGGACCAGACCAAGCCACAAAAACCAGAACCACCACGGACAGGATCAGGATGAGATAGCAGCTGCTCCCCTCAGAAACAGGAACTTGGGCAAGGTGGCTCCTCAGTCCTCTGTGATGCCGTCAGAGGAAGCGGGTGGTTGTAAGAACCACAGAGTCTACAGATGAAGCCGGCACTCCAAGAACCTGCGCCTGTGAGTCTGACAGCTCAGAGCCCTGACCCCTCTTGCCTGGCTGGTGGTGCTGGGGAGGGCCGCCCAGTCGTAGACTACTGAGGAGCACAGGGCTTCTGTCCCGAGCCCAGCGTACAAACTGCTGACCACAGACAGATGCTGAGCTTCCTTCCCAAGCCGACTCCAAGAACCTCTCTGAAGATCCTCCAGAAGGCCCTAACTGAAGCGTGCATTTTAGCTGTGTCGTCCCCAAGCCTCTGAGGACAAGAAACCAGTAAGTACGCTTGCTTCTGTTTTCTGAGGAAATTGGAATAGGTGAGAAGTGGTCCCCTCCAAGGATGGGTGTGGGCTTTCTTTATAGATCATAGTATCGTCTCTGATGACACTGTCAGCTGCAGTCTCTCGTTCTCTCAAAAGGGTGAGAGTCTCAGTTGAAAGAGGGAAAGGTGGCTGGAAATATTGTTCACTGGGGCCGAGGGTAGTTTTCAGCTCCAATAAATCAATAGTAAAAGAGACTTCCCTTTAGCTCAGTCCTTTCAGCTCAACTCTTACCCCAAAAACTGGAAATGACCTTCACAGAAGAGCAGGGAGTAGTCCCTGCTCCGGTCTCACAAACCAGCTGCCTACACACAAGTTCCTTGTGGCCCTTGGACCTTGGTTCTGAAATAGGATTAAGGTGAGATCATTAAAAAGAAAAAAAAAAAAAAAGCCGAGTCCTGCAGTGGCTCAAGCATATAATCCCAGCTACTCAAGAAGCTACTCAAGAAATCCGAGGCCAGCGTGGGCTACGTAGTAAGACCCTGTCTCAAAATATATGAACAGGGCTAGGAATGCAGCTCAATGGCAGAACCCCAGTACCTCAAAAAGGGAAAAAAATACCATTCTGGGCAGTGTGCTGATCTCAGCTGCTTTTTACTAACTCTTTCCTACCACCCACTTGTCCAGAGAAAGTGCGTGGCACATAGTCAACTGCTGATACATGTGTGGTTAATGATGAGATTTTCCTGTAAGTGGGGCAGCCCTACCGCTCCTGTGAGGCCTGCCCTGCAGCTGCCTGATCTCCATGTTGCCCCAGAGGCTTCCTGGCCTTCACCTTACTGGGTGAAGAAAGCCGCAGAGAGGCACCAGCATGAGTGCAGCTCCCCTTTCTCCCTGGCCACCACCCTGCCCCACCTGCAAGCCTGAGTTTGCTGCAGTTGATGACTGTGGTCTTGCCTGAGGAGAAAGGAAACAACCTACTACCACCTGCTCTGTATCAGGCTTAGTGACTCCTCCCCCACAACCCTGTGAAGTCAGGGTGTGATCCCCAGTTCACACCCTCAGGTAGAGCTGGGCTCATCACCCAAGCTGCCCAAGACAGATGGAAAGCAAGGCATTTAGCCTGCCTCGTACACAAGGAAAGGCTGGGGCACAGCAGACTGTGACGACCTGAGCTGGGGTGCCCCAGCAGTGAGGGAATAGAATCCTCAAAAGCAGCGGTACTACCTCACAGAACAAGGCTGCCAGATCCCAAAAGGCTGAGCTGGAAGTGGCTGTCAAGAGCTGTTTTCTGAATGACAGCCCCATTTCATGTAAACAAGCCCCTGTCCCTGGGAACTCCCCATGGAGTGGCAACAGCCAACAGGTATTGTTCTTCCCAGTGATGACATGGGGCTGGAGAACAAGAGGGCAGGAGTCTGGCACAGAGGCAGGGTGTGCCAGCCTCTAGTAGGCTTTGGAAGTCATCACGGGAAACTGATGGACGTGGAAAGTGTCAGCCAGGTACTGTGAGGCTCAAAGGCAAGGAAAGAGCCAGTGTGTCACCACACCATTCTGAGTTCTCTGCCGCCCCTGTCGGGCCCTTGGCAGGTGCCTGGCACAAAGCAGAATTCCATAGACACCAGCGAAATGGAACCCCTCTGGAAAGAAGGAAGCCGTCTGAGAAGTACAGAACTCCCACACACACACACACACACACACTGTGATAGTGTTTGAACCATTTAGAAACCTGGGGCTTTAGATGGTTCTGCAGATGAGTCCTGTGAAAGAGCTGGTGATCTCCTGTCCACTCATTACTGAGTGTGAGGGCCCTCAGTCAAGGTTTCCTAACTGCTAAAGAAAAGACTGCTGGGCACTGAGATGATAGCAAATTAACGAGTGAGTAAGTGAGTGAGTGCATAAATACCATGGGAAGGAATGCAACAGGGAGTGAGGATGAACCGGGAGGCTTCCGGAGGGGAGCATCACTGAGAAGAGACAATCAGCAGAGAAAGGAAATGTGGGCCCAGGCATTTCCAGGGCATTTCCTCTAAGATATGTACTGTGGGAAAGAGGCACCAAGAGGGGAACTGACCCAACAGCCAGGCCCCCAGGGCCTTGCAGGTCATCACCGTGTTATGCAGCCTCCCGCTAAACTCATTCTGTCTCGTGACACCGATAATGTTCTGGGTCAGCTCTGCCTGTCCCAAGCTTCCTGCCATCCCTGTTGCCCACCTCTAATCCTAGGTGAATCTAGAGTGAGCTCCTCTCCTGGCGTGGTCCCCTGCTACCCAGTGGGGAAAGAAGAGCTCAGGGTGGGGGTAAGGGGAAGTTAAAAGAACTAAGGTGTTATATAATTGTACCAAGATATTATATACATGTCGCCAAGATGGATGTGATTATTATTTACTGCAAACTTGTACTAATACAAGTAAAAATTTTAAAATAAAATAAAGACCTCAGGTCAGAGAAATGGTTAAGTGGGCCAAAGGAGTTTAAGGGAGGATCAAAAAAGGCATAGGATTCTAGGAAAACTTCCTGGAGGGTGGATCTAGGCAGACCACCCCATAGACGGTACACAGGCAAAGACCCAGAAACAAGGAATTGAGCAACACAGGAAAGATGAGATGCAGTGACACAAGTCTGAGCCAGCCTGTGCTGCATAGTGAGATCCTGTCTCAAAATAAAAAATAAAAAGGACTGGGGATGTAGCTCAGTGCAAAGGCCGTGTGTTCAATCCCCTATAAATCCCCTTAAAAAAACAAAGATGGAGAAAACAGTGTCAGTGTCCAGTTTGCAAGGGCAGAAGGCTGTCCTAAAGGAAGGAGTCATTCTCCTGTGTGCTCGAGGTGATCAGGCCAAGCTGAAGAGTGACAGGTGTCTAGAAAGCACAGACTCAGTCTTCATACTGGCATCTCTTTCAGATTCGTCTCAGCAATGCGCTTCTGAGAGTTCTGTAGAGGAATGATGGGAAGTCTGCCCAGCAGAAGGAAAATGCTGCCAAGCCCAAGTGTGAGTCCCTGTGTCCAAGGCCAGGGACCTGGGCCCTTGCAGGCAGGTAGGTCCACCCCATGAGGCTGCAGGTACCAGTCTTCACCCCTCCCTGATCAGGTATCAGTGAGTCCTAACATATACCAGACCCTTCCCAGTGACCCACACAGGCAGGATCCCTGCTCCTGAGGAGTTTATATTAGTAGACAAGTATCAGCCAGATAGATGAGAAAATAGGAGGGACTAGAGTTAATAGCTCAGTGGTAGCTTTCCTAGTGTGTGCAAAGCCCTGGGCTCAATCCCCAGCACCACAAAAACGCAAAACAACAAAAACCCACTTCCTCGGTCGCATTAGCCCCATTCAAATGTTCAGTAACCACATATAGCTAGTGGCTATTTTACTGGACAGCACAGAATTGTAGAACTTTCCATCACTGTAGAAAATTCTCCTGGATTGAAACCAGAGCCCTCTTTTTGTTTTTATTTTGGTTTGATTTTTTGACACAGGTTCTCAACAGGCTGTCCTCCTGCCTCAGCCTCCCAAGTGTTGGTATTATAGGTATACACTACCACACCAAGCTTAGGGCTGTTTTAATAGTGAAACACACACACACACACACACACACACACACATTGTGTGCATGCGCACACACAGAGTGCATATGCTGAGCCTTTAACCATAGTTTTCTGAGATAGTCCTAACCAAAAATTCCCGGTTTTACCAGGTGTGGTGCCGCATGCCTGCGATCCTAGCGCTCGGCAGGCTGAGGCAGAGGATTGAGGCCAGCCTGGCCAACATAATGAGTTCAAGGCCAGCCTGCACTACACAGTGAGATCTTGTCTCAAAAAACAAAAAAAAACCCTATTTTTTAGGACAATTATAGAATCCTAGCAATTCTAATATTTTTATGTCAAAACTATGGTTCCTACTGTATTTCTTATTCCTCAAAATAGTCTACACCTGTAATCACATCATTTGGGAGACTGAGGAAGGAGAATCACCGTGAGTTTAAGGCCAGTCTGAACTGTATAGTGAAACCCTGTCTTTAAAAGACCAAAACACAGCATGTTTTGTTTAACCAAAAAAATCCAGTCTAAAATTTGTTTTTCAAATTACATCTTGATTCAGGATTTGGCTAATGTATTGGGGTTCTTCATTGAAACAGAGCTATAGGGTATAAGAAGAGTTGGTTTATTGTAAGAACTTGGCTCTTGTGAGTGTAGGGCCTGTTGGTCTGAAGTCTTCCCACAGGCTGAGTCCCTGGGTGTGAGTCAGCATTATATGGATCCAGTGACAACCTGCAGACAGAATTTCTTCTTCTGCAAAGGACTTCAATCTTCTCATAAGGCCTTCAACTAATTGGATAAGGACTCCTGCCTCCCTCAAGCTACCAGTTTAAGGGTTAATCTCATCTAAAATGATAACTTCATGATATTTTGACTAGTGTGTGACCAAATATTATCTGGGTACTGTGGCTAAGCCATGGTGACCATAATGTCATAGATAACAAGATGTCTCCAAACCAAGCAGCACTTGTAGGAAGAGGACATGGGCAATTAAACTGCACTACAGACCACGGCCCAGATGGCTGGATGTATGGATCCAGGGCCAGAGCTGTCCCCAGCCTGAATATTCTCCTACAGTGTTAGGGGTTCCTGCCTTGTCCTCTCCCTAAGCCCCTTATTTCCCTAAGAACAGTTTCCCCCAGAACCCTTGGTACCCTGGGCCTGTGTTGACACCTGTAATAAGTAGCTGGCCCCTTGCAGCCGCCACATCTGCACTGAAAGGTCCTGCAAAAGAAGAGACTGGGAAACCGCACAGACCTCCACCTTGGTTTCCTCTGACTCTAGCCACAGCCAGCAGTCCTGGGGCTGCTCTGAGTCATGCACAGCCCTGCTGAAGGTGGGCCTCCCCGGGCAGCTCTTCCTTTGTTCAGCAGGAGTACAAGTGTAGGCCAGCCCTCTCCAGGAGCCAGCTGTCTTTCAGCCAGTCTGCCAGCCTCAGCCTACTGAGGTTCCACTATGTGCCAGGCCATATGATAGGGCCGGGGGACACAGAAATAGATAAAACAGACACAGTCCCTTTTTCCAGGGACTCTCAAGCCCCACAGACAGGTGCTAAGCCAACAGTCAATGCCAGTGTGTTAGCTGTGGTGACTGTGTTTAAAGGGGCTCAGGATGCAAAGGGGGAAGTCAGGCAGGTGTTTCATGCAGGGGGAAGATGAGCCAGCCAGGTGCAGTGGGAACCATTCAGGGAGATTGGTCTCTAGGGTGCAAGACTAGGACTTTCAGGAAGGAAAAGGGCCTTTCCAGGCCTCTTTGTCTCACCACTACTAGAAAGTGGCCTCAGAAAGACTTGCATCAAGCATCAGGCATTTCCCTGGCTGGTGGTCTGGCTTTGGACTGCAAAGAGGGGTCGGGGAAGGAAAGCATCTGGTTCTGAGGCGCCCCAACCCCTCCACACCCATACTTGTCCAGGGTTTTCTTCTCATGTCCAAGCAGTGTGTGAGAACAGGGCTCTTTTTCCAAATGAGTCCCACTCTCCATCCACAGCAGAGACCCTTCAGCCTCTACCCAAACCCTGGCTCCTTGTCTGTCGTCTGCTTCCCCTCTCCCACTACTGGGGTCCCAGCTCCCTCTTGAGGGCAGCCCAGGGCACTCTGAGACCTTGGTTCCTTTGGGAGCGCCTAGGAGACCAATGAACTTTTCTGAGTGACTGTGATTCTTTCTTTCCTTTCTTTCTTTCTTCTTTCTTTCTTTCTTTCTTTCTTTCTTTCTTTCTTTCTTTCTTTCTTTCTTTCTTTCTTTCTTTTTGTACCAGGGATCAAACTGACAACCTTGGGCTTGTCAGTTACAAGCAGGCACTTACACCACTGAGCTAAATCTCCAGCCCATCTGTGACTGTTTCTGGTACCTGATACATTCTCATGCTAACCAGTCTCTCTTTTAGGGATCCTTCTGGAAAAGCTCAGGAGGAAGGACAGGGAGGGTGGGTTGTGGGTGAAGTGGTATTCAGCAGCCACTGAAGGTAGGCTTCAGCCCAGGGGACATTACGGGAGTAGGGACAACTTATGGGACTGGGCAGGCTGATTTCTGAGGTAGATGGGAAAGAAAGTCCTGGCCTGACAGACCTGCTGGCCACCTGATCTGCAACCCAGAATTGGGTCTCACAGTCACCACATCCTCAGGACTGCTCCCAGGGCAGCTCAGGGCTTAGGCTCTCTTAGTGCCCTTGCTTCCCACACTGAGTGCCTGTCAGGGCCTCAGGACCACAGTGCCCAGGGAGAGTGACTAGTGACAACTACCCCAGGGTGGTGGTGAGGGCTGGGTAAAATGCATAAGGATCCAGGCAGGGACTGACAGTGAGTTATGGCAGAGTGAAGGTGGGCCCTTGATGAACCACATACTGGGGACATCTGCTCTGGGCCAGGACTACAACAAGAGCCCTCTTCAGGGGCAGCACAGACTTCCACCCACTGTCCTGGACAGAGGCCATGGGAAAGCCACTCCACCCATTGTACAGTACTCTAGAGTTACAAAGCCCATCACATCCATGATTTCATAAGCCCCTCTAGGAGCCCAGAAAGGAAACCCATCACGAGGTATAATGAGAAAACCCAGGTCAGGAGAGAGGGGAACATATTAGCTGAGAAGGTCATTTTCACCCTCTGGAGTCTTTCTCTCCCCTGTCCCAATAGCACACGCTCGGATGCGATTTCCCAGGGCCTCCACATCACCATGTCCCAGGGCCAGCCATTTGCCTTTCAGAGCTTCCTTTCCCACTCGTCTAGGCTGCTACAAACCCACTGATACTCAAAAACTGAGTTCAGGTCCAAACTGATCCCTGCTCAGAGCCATAGTGGTGTGGTTTTTTTTTGTTGTTGTTTTTGTTTTTATTCTATGTTGCTAAAGATTGAACTCAAAGCCTCCCACATGCTAGGATAACCCTCTACCGCTGAGCTGAAGGCCCAGACCTGTAGGTTTTGAGTCTCCACGCAGCAGAATCCCTTCCTCAAAGTCTCCGTGAAGGCCAGGCATGGTGACACACACCTGTAATCCCAGCACTTGGAAGGCTGACACAGGAGGGTCACTGTGAGTTTGAGGCTAGCCTGAGCTATATAAGTGAGGTCAAGGGCAGCCTGGATTACAAAGTGAGGTCCTGTCTCAAAAAGCTAAAACACTCCCTCCTCCCCCAAAAAATAAAGCTGTGAAAAGCTCTACATAAAAAGGAGTCACAGCCAGGGATAAAGCTCAATGGCTTAAGCACCTGCCTGGCAAGTGCAAGGTCCTGAGTTTGATCCCCGGTACAAAAATAAATAAATAGATAGAAAATAAATAAATAAATAAATAAATGGGGTCACAGGACTTTCAGGAGGGGAAGGGGCCCTTCCAGGACCCTTTTGTGCACCATTATTGGAAAGTGACCTCAGTAAGACTTCTGTTCCTCTTGCCACATGAGCTTGAGGCCTCCACAGGAATCCCACAAGCTCTCTGGGTGCCCCAGGCTCTGCAGAGCCTGCTGGAAGAGCTTCCAGTGTCAGGGTGACCTCCCTCTGGGATCCCCATGGGAAGGGGAGTGAGGGGAGGAGGCAGGCTGCACTAGACTTCATCTCTGGAGCAAAGGCTGGCCACAAAGGTGACTGTCTCTGTCCCTTCCTCTAGAGAGGTGCAAGGCCACAGCTGTGGCCCTGGGCGGTTTCCCTGCAGGCGGCCACACTGAGCTGTCTCTGAGACTGGGAGAACCATTGACCATCATCTCTGAGTAAGTGCGGGCATCTGAAAATGCACTAATGGGAAAGGGATCTCAGCAGAAAAGCGCAAGGTGTTTGCTGAAGTACACACAGGACTGTGGCCCCAAGGTGGGTTTCAGTCAGCTCAGCACAGCTACAGGGAGAGGAAGTGAGATTAGGCCTCTACCTTCCCATCTGGACACCCCGGCCAGGAGGAATGGCTGGAGCAAGGAAGCCTGGGAAACAGGCGATTGCCAGTCCCAGCCTGAGGGAATCCTCGTGAACTCCAAGGGCACAGTTCTCAGGGCACTGACCCTTCTGACGGAGGTGCCCTTCTGCTTTCTCTCTCCAGGGATGGAGACTGGTGGACGGTGCTGTCACAAGTCTCAGGCAGAGAGTACAGAGTCCCCAGTGTGCATGTGGCCAAAATCTTCCACGGGTGAGTGCCCCCACCCCAGGCCTGCCTTTCGCACCTTCCTGTTTGTTCTTCCCGCAAGCATTATCCATTATGCTCTGACCAGCACTGAGCAAAGCTGGGGGATAAGGAGAATCAGGCTTGGCCCTGCCCTTCAGAGGCGCAGATGACAACCAGTTCTAGTGCAGATTGTTCCCTGCAGAAGGTGCCTCCAAAACCCCCACAAAGGCGATGTTCTGGTGTGAGTTTGGAGGGTGGCCCAGATCTAATGAAGAGCTCTGGGAGGGACATGCGGGAGACAGGCAGTCTGTGTAATATCTTTAGGGAAGAAAACAGGGGCAGTTCTTGTAGAGGTGAAAGCTTGAGAAGGTGGATGGATAGAGGTACTGGGAGACAGCAGTATTGGGATCACTCTAAAGGCCTCTTGGGAATGAGGTCTCAGGCAAAAAAAAAACTAAGACTGATCCCATGAGGTCATCCTGGGTTCCTAGAGCCCCAGGGCCAAGGGGCCTGCTCTTCAAGGTATAGACAGCAAGGGAGGAAGGGTTCTGTCAAGGCCACACACAGCAGGAACGGGGTCCTCCTAAAGTCCCACCTTGCCTGCAGGTTGACCCTGTCCCTTTGCATTGCTCCCCCAGGTGGCTGTATGAAGGCCTGAGCCGGGAGAAAGCTGAGGAACTGCTATTGCTACCTGGAAACCCTGGAGGGGCCTTCCTCATCCGGGAGAGCCAGAGCAGGAGAGGTGGGTGAGCCCAGCCCTAGCCCAGGCCTTCCTCTCAGGGTGGCCTCAGCAGATTGCCCACCGAGAGAAGGAGGTCCCTTACTCCTTGTCTCTCAGTAAGCCCAGATTTCCATGGGGCCCTGTGGGGCCAGGTTGGGGGGTGGATGAAGACAGGTCTTGATGGTAAGAGCAAGGCAGCTAACTAGGGTAATCAAAGGCAGCTTCCTGCAGGAGTGTTCCTATAGCAGCACAGTTGTCTGGGGTGAGGGGTGAGCTGCTCTTGCAGGACTGGTTAGGAGGAGTGAGCAGGGCCATAGTCCAGGTCTGTGATACCAGGTGGGGAGCTTGCACTTTCTCCCTAAAGTAGTAGGAGTTGTTATTTAACAGAGGTAGGTTAGCACTACAGCAGGACAGAGACTGTGCTTTGTGGGCCACCTGCTTAGAGGTGGAGGAGAAGGAATGGGCAGTTGGGGGGGGCACTGAGAATCATATCCTCTGATACTAAAATCTCTAACACTGAAAATTACAATCTGTGTTCACTCAGGACTTCTGAGGGCTTTGCCTTTGTCTAACTGAGCATTTCCCAAATGCTTTTTTTTTTTTTTTAAACTGGGGATTGAACTCATGACCTCACACTTACCAGGCAAGCTCTTGAGCCAACTGAGCTAAATCCTCAGCCCTCCAAATGCTTTTGAATGCAGCAGCTTTTCATCCTACAGTCCTAGGAATATTCCCCCATATCCATTCTCCACAAATGCTTCTCAGGCTCTTGCTGTGTGGGGAGGCTTCAGAGAGGGAAAGAGGCCTGCTGTATGCACTGGCCTTCCGCTCCTCAAGGACGTTAAGTGAACATGAGCCTTACTCAGGGAGCTCCCAGGTCGCCGGAAGCCAGTGTTTCATGGCACGCACTTTGGGAAACAGCTCTGTTGGAGACTTACTGTCCTGCCCATGCTTGTGCTCCAGATGCCAAGAGCCAGGTGTAGTGGGACTTACAGGTCGACATACGGAGGCCAAATGTGAAGGAGGCCAGAGTACCTGGCCTTAGGGTCAGCCAGTCTGACATCTGACCATTATGTTGCTTACACAAGAGCCCATCAACAATAGTGTAATAATCTACATTTTAGTGGAAAGTTGGGCTGGGGATGTAGCTCAACGATAGCGCACTTGTCCAACGTGTATAAGACCCTGGACTCAATTCCCAGTACCACAAAAAAACATAAAGTGGGAGTAATGGCCTACAAAGGGGATCCAGGCCTATACAACACTTGGGCAACTGGACTTAAGAGAGGCAGGATTTTCCTACCCTAACCAAGGATTCCTTCCCCTCCAAGATGTAACAGGGTCCTGATCTCTTGTTAACTGCTCATCTGGCTCCAGGCTCCCAACACAGACCTCAGGGGACAATAATGGGGGAATTTCAAACACAGTAACAGCTCAAAGAAGAGGCACCAAGGACAGAAGGCAGATCTCCTGTGCCTGCCCTGACTGTGAGGTTCTCTGTCTCAGTCCCCCCCAATCCTCTCCCAGCTCCATCCAGCCTGACTTGCCTCTCTTCTCCTTCCCTTTGGACCTCTCCCCAGCCCCTCTTGCTAATTTTCAGACAGCACTGGCACCTCTACTATCATGTATTGGCTGGGAGAAGGGGGGCTGGCCCCAGTACAGCAGCTGCAAACAGGAAACCACAGTAGCGATACTGACTGGGACAGGGGCCCTGCACACCGACCAGCTAGCTAGAGAAGCCACAGGAAGTACTCAGTGCTCAGATGGCTTGCCCTGCCCCTTCTCTGGCCTGGCTCAGCCCAGAGTCTAGTGACCACACCTTGTTGCCACTGTGCCCTTTTCCCAAGACATGCACAAAGGGCACATGCACAAAGGGAAGCTGAGTATGGAAGTGCACACCTATCATCCCAGCACTCTGGAGGCTGAGGCAGGAAACTGCAAATTGTAGCCCAGCTTGGGCAATTTAGCAATTTAGTGAGACCTTGTCTCAAAATAAAAAGTAAAGAAGGATCCAGGTGTCACACTCCTGTAGCCTCGGCACTTGGGAGGCTGAGGCAGGCGGATCATTGCAAGTTCAAGACCAGCCTGGGCTACAGAGTGAGCTCAAGGCCAACCTGAACTGCGTAGAGAGACCCTGTCTCAAACACACACACACACACACACACACACACACACACGTAAAGAAGGACTGGAGATTCAATCCATAGTACTTCCCCCAATTCCACCAAAAAAAGTACAGATTTTAAACTGGGTATAGGGCCGGGGATTTAGCTCAGTGGCTTAAGCGCCTGCCCCCAGCAGGCGCAAGGTCGTGAGTTCGATCCCTGGTACCAAAAAAAATTAAAAAAATTAAACTGGGTATAGTGGTGCAAACCTGGAATCCCAGTACTCGGGAGAATTGCCATGAGTTCAAGGCCATCTTGGGCTACGTAGTGAAATATATAGCAAGACTGTATCCCTAAAAAAAAAAAGTTTTAAAAATGACTTTAAGGATCCATATAATTGATGGGATTAAGGATTAAGGACCTCATAGCTAATACCAAAAGGGGACATCTCTCATCAAAAGAAGAAGACAGATGCCAGTCCTCTAGGAAAAGTAGATGTTTCCCTGGTGTTGAATGTAGCCTATCACTGGACGCTTCCTTTTGAGCAGTGTGTAACACATTCATGCTGGACATGTGATGGTACAACCCATCATAACTGTAGGCTATGACCCAGTCATGGTCAAGAAATCCATTCAGTTCAGTATGTTTAGTTCACTGTGGTTTCAACCTAGGCTTGTCTCAGAGTTGTCTAGACTTGTAACAATAAAGACATCACCCAAGTAGGAGGATGCATATCTATTATCCCAGCAGTTGGGAGGCTGAGGCAGGAGGATTGCTAAGAGTTCAAGGCCTAGACTATATAGTGAGTTTAAGGCCCACCTGAATACAAAATGAGACCCTGTCTCAAACACAAACAAACAATAGAGACATCTGGGGCCAGAAGTCCAGTGTTGCTGATTTAGTTAGGTATGGGTGGGGCCAGAGTATGTATCTTTCTAACAAATTCTCAGGAGATGCTCATGCTACTGGCCTGGGGACTTCATTTTGATAACTGCTGATCTAGAGCTTAGCTGCACATTGGAGTCACTCAGAAACTGAAGGTGCCTGTACCCTACTCCTAGCTCTCTGATTTAATTGATCAGGAATGTACCCTGGGCACTGAAATCTAAAGTCTCACTCATGTACTGCGAGTCAAGGCTGGACCATCCATGTTGGTAGTGAAGTAGCAGAAATCCCGGTGTAAGATGGGGTTAGAGCAAATGTCACGTGACAGTTTTATTTCAGGTATTTGTAAGTATGTCCTGGGCCACAGCATAAAACTTTATTCTGTGGTTTGTGATCAACAGAAAGCTGGACACCAAAACTCTAGAGGCCTGAATGACGTCACACACAGTATGTGGTTCTCATATTTGAGTGTACAGGAATTGGTGTGCTTGTTCACAATGCCAGCTCTTGGGCCTCACCACAGACCTACTAGATCAGGCTTTTGGGGACAGAGACCAGAAATTTACTTCCTACACGAGCTTTCTAGATGGTTCTTCTGTTCTCTTAAGTTTAAAAACACAGTTCTAATCTAAAGAACCCCAAATTAAGTAGTAAGAGATAATGTTAGGGGCTGGGAGTGTAGCTCAGCTTGCCTGGCAAGTGTAAGGTCCTTAGTTCATTCCCTGGTCCCAAAACAAAACAAAACAAAACAAAACAAGAAAGATAACATCCTCCCAGACTCCCTCTGTCCTACCTGGTTATTTTCTAGACCTGGGAAAGCCATGGCCAGGCTCAAGTTGGGCCTGATGCCTTGGTTTATGAAGGGTAGGTGCAGACTTTACAGAGGTCACAGAACCTGCTCCAGAAATCAGTGCCAGGATTAGGGACAGGTCCGGGCAGCATCACCCCCTTGCTTCCCTGCTGTCCTGTCGTGTCTGTTCCGTGCTGGGCACTGTAAGGAAGACTGATGAGCAAACAAGGCTCCTGTCTCCCAGGTGCTCAGTGCTGTCCATCTGGAGGTCAGAAACCCTTCCTAAGCATCTTCCCCCTGCCAGGCCAAAGCTGCAGCTCCTGTCCTAAGGCTGCAGTCAGAAAGGCCTGGAGAGCAGCTTCTCTGAGGCCTCCAAAAAGGACGTTTGTTGTGTCCTGCTAGGCCTGCTTCCCAAGCCCAGCTCCTAAGCCAGCCCCTTGCACCACCTCCTGGCTTCCTTGTTGGAATACTAATGTGACATTGCATAGCCCTGCTAGAGCTTTCTAAAATCTGGGAGCTTGTCCTTTGCCTTTTTCCTGTGGATCTTCTGTACGCCTAGCATCCAGCCATGGCTTTCACTGCGCATGCCAGCTGCTCCATGAACACACCTTGTTCTGTCCACTGCTGCCCTCTGACACGCAGTCCTCCCTCAGCCTGGAAAACCTCGTCTTCCATCTCTCCTACAGGCAGATGCTCACTCATCCTTCATGACTGGTCCCGGTGTCATTTCCCCAGGGTGTTTGTTATTCTTTGCTGTCAATTCCTATGGCATCTTAAAAAGACCCCTTCAGCAGCTATAATAAATCCCCAGTACTGGAGCTTGGACTCAGGACTTCACATATGCTAACCAAGTGCTCTACTACTAAATTACATTCCCAGCCCTTAAACTTACTGTTTAAAGCGTAGCTATCCAGGCTTGGTGGCACACACCTGTAATGCTGGCACTCAGGAGACTGAGGCAGGAGGCTTGCTACAAGTTTGAGGCCAACCTGGGCTACATAGTGAGTACAAGGTCTTCTTTTTTTTTTTGGTACCGGGGATCGAACTCATGACCTCATGCTTGCCAGGCAGGCGCTTAAGCCACTGAGCTAAATCCCCAGCCCGTGAGTACAAGGTCAGCTGAACTACATGGGTGAGACCCTCTCTGTCTCAAAAAAACCAACCAACAAACAAAAATTGCTTGTAGTCACAGCTCTGTCTGAATGTTTGTCAGACAATCATTCATTTCTTCAACAAATACATATTATTGACTGTTGGACACTATTTTATTAACACAAGGCCTTGCTATGTAGCTCCCCTGCCTCAGCCTCCTGAGTGGTGGGATTCCAGGCCTGCCCACCATGCCCAGCTTGGCAGGCACTGTTTTACTTAACAGAGATCTGGCAATATAAAAAGCAAGATCCCTGACACAATCTGGTTGGCCAGGTGGACAGTGAACAAAAAATCAGAAAGTATCCACAATGACAAGTGCCCTGAGGAGACCCTACAGCAGTGTTGCTAAGAGGGTACAATGAGGGCCTCCCAGAGGTACAGCAGCAGGCAGCCTGTGGGCCTGGGGCAGATCCAGGGAGGAGGAGATCATGCAGGCCTGTCATGAGCAAGGACTTTCTTAGTTTTATTGTATTATATTTATTGTTGTTTTGAGACAGGGTCTCACTATGTAGTGCAGGCTGACCTAGACTTTGCAGAGATCCTCCTGCCTCAGGCTCCCAAATGCTGGGATTATAGGTGTGCATTACCACGCCTAGCTGGGTGAGGACTTCAGAGTGATTTTAAATGGAACAGGAAAGTTTGACCTGCCCCCACCTCTGTAGAGAAGACCTGCAGGTGGTAAGGTGGAAGTGGGAGGGAGGTGGGGTGTTGTGGGGTCTGGGTGAACGTGGCCACATTCCAGATGTGTTCTGAATGTAGACCTAGGGCTTTCTGACTACACCCAAAGGGCAGAGGATTGGGTGCGAGTTGTACCTGAGGGGAAGCAATCAAGGTGACTGCAGGGTTGGTGCCAAGTGACACTGTCTACTGTGCTGGGAGAATGGCAGGGGGTAAATCAGAACCACTCTTGGGAGGCTTGTGCTTGTGTGTGGGGTAAGGTTGGAGACAGGAGATGGCAGAATAGGTCACTTGGGCCACAGAGCATTTATGGCTGGCGAGCCTGTAGCTAATGTTTCTTCTAAGCAGGGAAGGCATTCCAGAAGAAATTGTCTGAGTAGAACTGAGTCTTAGGAGGCCGGCAGGGATGCCAGGTGCTGCAGTGCCTGCCTGTAATCTCAGTTATCCAAATGCCGAGGCAGGAAGATCACAAGTTTGATCAGTTTAATAAGACTGCCTGGGCAATTTAATAAGACCCTGTCTCAAAAGAAAAAAAGAAAAAAAAATAAATGAAAAGATGGGGGGGTATAGTTCAGTTTCCACTGGCTCTGAACCCTAGTACCATGCATACTGCACACACATATGCACACATGCACACAGAAAGAAGGAAGACATGAGTTATGGAAGAATGTTCCCCATAAAAGGAACAATGTAACCAAAGGCCCAGAGACCAGATCTTGGCTCCTGGGTGTTGGCTATGTGCCAATGTGTGGAATGCTTCAACCTGCTGCTCCACATGAATCCCCGTGGAGAGCTGGTAAGACCAGGACCATCATTACCCCCTTTACAGGTGAAGAAACAGACCAGGGAGTCAGCTGCTGTGCCTTAACAGACACAGCTAGTAAGTGTGGCCCACAGGGGCCTTGTGGTGTATAACCGTGTGGGAATTTTTTTTTTTTTTTTTTTTTTTGGTACCAGGGATTGAACTCACAGTCTATCACTTACCAGCAGGCATTTGAGCCGCTGAGCTAAATCCCCAGCCCCTGTGTGAGATTTGAACCCAGGCAGTCTGAGCTATACAGCAGGTTTCCTAGAACTGGGAAAGCAGTAGGTATGTAGGACTGGCTGGCTGCTGCAGCAAGGATCAGCAGGATTCCAGAGAGGCAGGGCAGGCCACAGATGGCCTTGGTGAGATGCCCCATTGTGAGGTTGGCAGGGCTGGCCTCTTAATCTGAGCCTGCCAGCTGGATCCTCCATGTAGCTTCCCTTTCTGGTTCTAATGACTGCGGTGACGGTGGCCAGGGTCAGGTGGCTGAAGAGCAGGCAGAGGATGTGAGGTCTTGGTCATAAGTTCAGCTGGGTTGATTCGCCTTCCGGGCCTATTTTCAGATCTGCAGCCCTCTCTCAACCACAGGGCTTTTTCAGGGTCACAGTACACCTCAACCCCTTACCAATCCAATGATTTCAATACAGGCTGACCAAAACTTGCATATTGTAGGATTAACTTTTACAAGATAATGTAACAGGAAGTATAAAAACAACAATTTTTCTTAAAAATGACAATTTATCAGATTTATTCAATACAAGAATGGGCTGGTTGAAATGACACCAGCCGAGTGGTGCTGGGGATCCTCAGCGTGGAAGCAAGCTGAGGGATACCCCAAGCTTGAGTGTACCCCAAGAGGGGTACACTGTGAAGAGCTTAGAGAGGGGTTCCTCTTTTTTTTTTTTTTTTTTCCTTTGGTACCTGGGATCGAACTCATGACCTCGCACTTGCCAGGCAGGCACTTAAGCCACTGATCTAAATCCCCAGCCCGAGGGGTTCCTCTTAACAGTAGAGTTCAAGTCTCAAGTTAGGCAACTGGAACAACAAAAGAAGCAGATCTTTACACTTCTCAAAGGACAGTGAGTTTGGATCATCTTGTTAAATTAACGTTTTAGTTCCTGTATCTTTTTTTTGTAGATTCCTTAGGATTTTGTACATATATGATCATCCTACCTGTAAATTGACAACTTTACTGATTATTTTCCAATCCATATACCTTTTATTTTTCTGACTGCACTCACTAGGACTTCTAATAGAACACTTGAGTAGAAATGGTAACATTATTGCTTTGTTCTCATTTTTTCTTTTTTCTTTTTAATTTTTTGAAACAGGGTCTCCTGTTGTAGTTCAAACTGGCTTTGAATTCATTGTGTAGTCCTGGCTGGCCTCAAATTCGCATTGATCCTTCTGCCTCAGGCTCCCAACTGCTGGGATTACAGATATGTGCCATCATACTCGACTTGTTCCCGTTCTTGTAAGGAAAAAATTCAATAGTTTCCGTTAAGTATGATATAGATTTCTCACAGAAGCTATATATCAAGAGGAAGCTGCCTTCTACGGTGGGCAGAATGATGGCCTCCCTCAAAATGCCCAAGTTCTAATCCCCAGAACTTTACACTGAAAAAGAGTTTGCATACAGTTAAGGATTTTAAATAACACTCCCATCTGCATGCTGGGAATTGAACCTGGGGCTCAGAACATTCTAGGCAAGTGCTCGACCACTGACCTGTACTTCAGCCCGAGGTTAAGGATTTTGAGGTGGAGAGTATCTGGAATTATCCAGATGCACCCCATATAATCACAAGGATCCCTCAAGAAGAAGGCAGGGTGTCTACGCTGGAGACTGGAAGATGCCAGTGGCTTTGAAGATAGAAGGGTCTATTAGCTGGGAGGTGCAGAGGGCATCTAGAAACTGGAAAAGAGGAAGGAATAAGTTCTCCGCTAGATTCCAGTCTTGCCGACACCTTTTCAGTTCACCAGTTCAGTTCAGTGACACATTTTAGACATCTTGATCTCAAGAATTATAAAATTGAAAAAAAAAGAATTATAAAATTGGGCTGGGGATTTAGCTCAGTGTTTTAAGTGCTTGCCTGGCAAGCATGAGGTCGTGAGTTCAATCCCTGGTACCAAAAAAATATATATATATATATATATATATATATATATATATATATAATAAATTTGTCATATATATATATAATTATAACTTTGTCATGTAAAAACCACTAAACTGATAGTAATTTGTTACAGTAGCAACAGGAGACTCTCTTTAGTATTTGCAGTTTTCTGGGTTTTTATTAAAGTGGGTATTAAATTCTATAAAATGAGTTTTCTGCATTTTTTTTAAGATAGGGTCTTGCTATGCAGTTCAGGATGGCCTTAAACTCACTATATAATTCACTTTTAGCCCATGTTTACCTCTAATTTGTAGTGATCCTCCTGTCTCAGCCTCCCAAATGATGAGATTACAGGTATGGACTAGTCAGTATGCCCAGCTTGGATTTTTCAAAATGATTTTTTTCTCCTTCAGTATACCTGAGGTATATCAATCCTGTGAATTACATTTGTGTTCATTTTTTATATCTTTAAGTAACTAAATCACATAAATTTTAATCATATATATGTATGTATTTTTTGTGGTTTTATTTTTTGTTTTTTGAGACAGGGTCTCAATGTGTAGCCCAGACTGGCCTCTAACTCATGGCCATCTGCCTGCCTCATCCTCCTGAGTGCTGGGATTACAGACATAGATCACCATACCTGGCTACTGGTGTGTATATATATATATATATATTTCATTCTATGGTTGTATCAAAATTTTGTTATGTTATTGGCACTTGGGCTGTCTCCATATTTTTATGTTAGAAACCATGCTTTTTAAATTTTTTTGACTATTGGAGATTGAAACCAGGAAGCACTTAAGCTACATTTCCACTCCTTTGTTATTTTTTACTTTGAGACAGGGTCTCACTACATTGCCCAGGCTGGCCTTGAACTTGAGTCCTCATGCCTCAGACTCCCAAGTAGCAGGAATTGCTGGGTGTCGTGGTGCACATTTGTAATCGCAGCACTGAGATGGGAGGATCACCTTGAGTTTGAGGCCACCCTAGAATACACAGTGGTTCCAGGCCAGCCTGAACTACACAGTGAGACCCTGTCTTATGATTGTTTGCATGATACATCTTTTTCCATCTTTTTACTTTTAGACTGTTTTAATATTTGAAGTATGTTCATCATATCCTTAGGTTTTGGTTTTTAAAATCCAGTTTAATAATTTGTTGTTATTTCACTTCACACCTTCTTCCATGGTGACTTAAAAATGAATCCCAGCTAGGAATGTAGCTCAAGAAAGAAAAAATGAAGTCTACTTTAAGTTTCTTTTTAATTTATTTCTTAGTATATGTGCTGCTGAAGCATTTTTAAAATTTATTTTTTTAAATTTATTTTTATGTTTTGGTTATTTATTTATTTGAGATGGGGTCTCACTATGTAGCCCAGGCTGACCTTGAGCTCATGGTGATCGTCTTGCCTCAGGCTCCTACCTCAGGTTTATAAAATGCTTTCATAGGCATCATCATTTGCTGAAAAAAAAATCTGCTAGTGGAGGCCTATGTATTATACAATTTTATATGTGTTTTATTTTCAAGCATGTGCTTTGTCCTTGTGACCAGTTTTTGTTGTGGCTATTGTTGTTGGTTTTTGTTTTTTTAAGAGTCTCACCATGCAGTTTAAGTTGTCCTTGAACTCAGTATATAGACCAGACTGGCCTTGAACTCACTATGTAGCCCAACTGGCCTTAGACTCACAGAGATCCTCCAGCCTCAGCTTCCTGAGTGCTAGGATTACAGGAGGTTGTTTTTGAATCCAGGGCCTAGTACATGCTAGACAAGTGCTCTACCACTGAGCTACACACCCCTGCCCTTAGCCAGTTCTTTTTTATTCTTAGAAATCAAATTTTTTGTTGAAATCTATCAAACTGGACACTTTAAGTGTATTCATATAGAAATTATACCTCAGAGGCTAGAGGTATAGCTTAGTAGTGGACCATGTGCCTGGCATTTATAGGGCCCTGGTTTCAATCTTTAGCATTAGGGGGGAAAAAACAGTAAGAGAAGGAATTATACCTCAATACAGTTTATTAAAAAGAGAAATGTAAACCAGGCATGCAGTGGGCATGGTGGTGCACTCCTGTAAATCCGGCACTTAGAAGGCTAAGGCAGGACAGTCACAAGTTCAAGGTCAGCCTGGTTACATAGTGAGTTCAAGGCCAGGCTGAACTACAGTGTGAGATCTTGTTTCAAAAAAGCAAACAAATTCTTAAAAAGGGAGAATAATAATAGAGCTAATATTTATGTACTCACTGGTCAAATCCAGAAATTGTACAACAGCCATCCCTTTAAAGCCCTTTGCATGCTTTACTATATGTTATCACTCAGATAGCTTCTCTATGCCTTGGCATACAGGTAACCCTATGTAACACAGAATGTAGCCCTAGCTGTTTCTTTTTTTTCTTTTTTTGTACCAGGGATCGAACTCACAACTGTACACTTGCAAAGCAGGCGCTTATGCCGCTGAGCTAAAGCCCCGGCTGCCCTAGCTGTTTTTAAACTTTAAATAGGATCAGCTGGATGTGATGGTGCATGCCTATAATCCCAACACATGGGAGACTGAGGCAGGAGGTTTGCTATGAGTTAAGAGGCCAGCCTGAACTCCACAGTGAAACTGTCTCGAAAAGACACAAGCATTGCTGGGCATGGTGGCCCACTCCTGTAATCCCAGCACTTGGGAGGCTGAGGCAGGAGGATTGTTGTAAATTTGAGACCAGCGTGGGCTAGAAAGTGAGCCCAAGGCCAGCCTGAATTGCACAGTGAGACCCTGTCTTAAAACACACACACACACACACACACACACACACACACACACACACACACACACACGCCAAAACTAAACTAAAATGTTTCAGCAGGGTATGGTGGCATATGCTTTGTAATCCCTTTGGGAAGTTGAGGAAGATCATGAACTATTTCCAAAGTGGCTTGTGTTGGTTTCTCTTTTGACCACAGTGTAAGAGTTCCTGTCCCTCTACCTCAATGATGCCTCCTTGACAGATCTGTACATTCCCATCCGGCCACCTCAGTCTTTACACTGACAGGTATTGACTCTATACTGAGGGCTGTGTATGTAAGATCTACCTCCTCCTCACAGATCTTATCTATATTATGAACATGTCGGGCTGGGGATTTAGCTCAGCGGCATAAGTGCCTGCCTTGCAAGCACAAGGTCTTGAGTTCAATCCCTGGCACCAATTAAAAAAAAAAATAGTGGTGATAGATGCATATCATTGTGAATATAGTTAATGGTGTTGCACCTAAAATGGCTGAGATATATTATGAACATGTCATGTATGAATAAGACAGCAAGGTTTTGTCCTGTCTCTGACCACACAACTCTCCAGTGCCTGGGCCACAGCATGTCTTTCTTCTTCCTGCCTGAGTGGTGCTGAGTCCTAGCAGGACCTTAGAACCATTCCCAGATGCCTTGCTCCTCAGGCTGCTACTCCCTGTCAGTCCGACTCAGCCGCCCTGCATCTTGGGACCGGGTCAGACACTACAGGATCCAGCGCCTTGACAATGGCTGGGTGTACATCTCCCCTCGCCTCACCTTCCCCTCACTCCAGGACCTGGTGGACCATTACTCAGGTATGGCCTTCCTTGCGCCTCTGAAATACAGGACGGGGGCCCCGGGGTGGGGGGGTAGGCAGTTGTGCCCTTAGGTACCTGCATCATCCACACAGGAGAGAAACCCTCTCCCTATGCCAGTCCCTGTGCTGAGACAAAATGGGAGCCTGGGCGTCATCCCACTGTGACAGGAGCTGCAGGCCAGCCGCAGACAAAGCCAGTGCCTCATCCACCACAGTGGTTCTCAATCAGAGCACGTGGCAGCAGGCAGCATTCTCTCTCCAGTTCTGACTCGCCATTTCCTGGGGCCTGGCCTGTAACAGACACTGGAAAATGTCATCACCAGGGCAATGTCAGGCAGAAGACCTCTTTTAGGAAAACTGGCCAGGGTCAGGGATTTAGCTCAGTGGCACAAGCACCTGCCTTGCGAGTGCATGGTTGTGAGTTTGATCCCCAGTACCAAAAAAAAAAAAAAAAAAAAGAAAAAGAAAACTGGCCAGGTTGCTCCACATAGTGGATACTAACAATGCTACATGCAGGCACGGAATTCCTTGGCTTGCTTTTCTGCCCAAATAGCCAGAGGGCACAGAGCTCATCAGTTTCTCCAATGAGTTAAGTTTCCCTGAACTCGACCCGGATGGACTATGACTATGCCTCAACCTCCCGAATATCTTGGGCCCATGACCAGCACTCTGGTGACCATGCCCCCACCTGCAAGTATGAAAAGCTGTTGGGGGGGACACCGTGGAGAAGCAGGGCTGCATCAGACATCAAAGGTCATTTCTGTTCCTCAGAGCTGGCGGATGATATCTGCTGTGTCCTCAAGGAGCCTTGTGCCCTGCAGAGGTGTAGCCTACTCCCTGTTAAAGACATACCCCCACCTGTGACCGTGCAGAGGACATCACTCAACTGGAAAGAACTGGACAGGTGAGGGGACCCCTGGAAAAATCAAGAGGCAGAAGGAGCATTAGGACCCAGACCTGGGAACACAGAACACAAAATGGGCCTATTGCGCTAAGTGACGCTTACACCAGAGCTCTCTGACTAGAGCTCAGTGCGGGAGATGGCATGGGGTGACGGGACAGGGTAAGCGTGGTCCCTAAGGTTGGAAAGGTAGAGGAACACAGCACTCTGTGGGGAGTCAAGGTGGGGTTTGATCTGACAGGAACAGGGATCCCAAGTTTGTCAGTGATTTTTTTTTTTTTTTTTGGTGCCGGGGATGGAACCTCGAGTGGCACTTACGGCACTGAGCTAAACCCCCGGCCCATCAGCAGTTTTTGAGAGCAGAGCCCTGTGTGCAGGTAGCTGTCTCCCTTCCTAACTTCTCCCTGACTCCTACTCCACAGCTCCCTCCTGTTTTCTGAAGCACCTACCACTGGGGAGGCGTCTCTTCTCAGCGAGGGGCTCCGGGAGTCCCTCAGCTCCTATATCAGCCTGACCGAGGATAACTGCTTGGATGATGCCAAGGTCAGAAGCAGAGGTCGAAGGGGGAACCAAGGCTGTGGCACCTAGAAGCCTGGGACACAAGTGCATCCAGGGTTCCACCTGGACCTCTGCTTCTTTCTCTTGTTCCTAAGAAGTAATTTACCTCATTCCCTGGCTATGATCCTGCCTGCAGCTTCTATTTGGAATGCAGGGCAGCTGGGAGCGCATCAGGGCTCCAAGAAAATAAAAACTACCCCTGGGATCTGTCGGGTCCTCATTTGACAATTCCAGCTCTACATGAATCCCATTCTGCATGCTGTTAACCAGCCCTATTTACAGTGTATTAGTCACCACTAACGTAAGAGAGGGAAAAAGTCATGTTAGAACACCAATGTACTCTCTTACCTTGGCAAGTAGGACTGTGGTCCAGAAGGCAAAGGCAAGCAAGTAGGCTGGTGGCTGATCACAGCAGCAAATACTGGGTTTTTAGCCTCCACCTGACCCCCAGATCATGCAGGACCATTGTCAATCCAGGTCCTCAAATGTCACCTGCAAGCCCCTTCTCTGTACAGTCCCAGCTTTCAGTTGTCCATTCTGTACCTTATTTAAAACCAACCAAGTTCTCCCAATCCCCCCAGCCGAGCCATCTTGTGGCCAAATACAAAGTGAACCCTCCCCTCCCCACCAACCATCTCACTGCATAGCTTAGGTTTGTATCTTGCCTTGGCCTCCCAAGATTATAGGTTTGTATCACTGCAACTGGCTCAGAGTAACACTGGTTGAGCCTAACATGCTGTAGATGAGCAGAGCACAGTGTGCAGCACACGGACATGAGAAGGTAGTGAGCCCTCTCCCCACAACGCACTTGAGCACAGCCTGAACCAACTACACCCCGACTTCCCTGCTGCCCCCGAGAGGGAGGCTTGGCTGTAGCGGCTAAGGGAGCAGAGAGAACAAGGAGCTGTCTCCTCCGACGCTCCTCCGAAGTTCCAGGTGAGGCAGGGAAGGGTTTATCAGGTACCATCAGCAGGTTCTCATTAAAGATTTGTTTATTCAAGTATCTGAAAGCATTCTACAATGGAAACATCAGATGCTGTTTGTACTGTGCTATGGACCACAAATGTACTGCCATACTGTTTTCAGAAGACTTGAAATGCCACTGATAGTTTAAAAACTGTACACCGAATAGAGAACCGAGGAAGACAATTTAATGTTTCATCCGGATTCAGAGGTGCATCAAATTAAATGACAGCTCCACTTGGCAAATGGCTGTTACATGATGGTATCCAAGAAACAGTTGGTGACGGATAAATTCAGGAATGCTTTCCCCAAAGCGGATGGTTCTTTAGAAAGTTTTGTGTCACAGCCCTTGTAGAAAACACTGCCGCCCAACATTCTAATTCTTGGTCCAAGAAACGTGGGTCTTCAGGTTCCATGTGGCCAGGGTACCCCAACAATCATTTTTCTGTGCCGTTATTAGGGGTCCTTTGGACTGGACAGAAAACAGGTGGGAGGTGTCCACTATCAGTCATAGTGGATGGCAGTGTAAAAGATGATCCAGATGACCTAGAGGGCAGACGAGCAATGCTTATAGGTTACCAATTCCACAAAGTGAGGATGTGCATACAGAGTAGTCCTCCCTGGTGCTACCCAACGCATAACCCAGTGGGAAGGAGGCCTTAGTTATTTCACTAATCTCAGGCTGTCTGTACCACGCACAGGACAGCCCACCTATGCTCACAAAGGGATCTCCTGATAACTCCCTCCCCTCACCAAACAGCACGCAGCCCCAGGGAAGGGCGGTACAGATGTGGAATCAATATACAGAAGGCTGCATTGCTGTAAGTTTGAGGGCAGCTTGGGGTACACAGCGAGCTGCTGTCAAACAAAACAAAAACCAAACCAGACAGCCAGAGACACAGTAGCTCTGACCTGTAATCTCAACTCCCTGTGAGGCTGAGACAAGAGGACTGAAAGTATGAGGCCAGCCCAGGCAATTTAGTAAGACCCTGTTGCAAAATAAAAAATGGCTGAAGATGTAGCGCAGTGCTTCTTGGGTTCAATACACACCCACACGCACACACAAGCATATGTGCCTGCACATAAAATAAAATAAATACAATAACTTCCACATGTGTAATCCCAGTAGCTGAGTGGCTGAGGCAGGAGGACTGCTGTGAGTTTGAGGCCAGCCTGGGCTACACAGTGAATTCAAGAGCAGCCTGAACTACAAAGCAAGACTTTGTCTCAAAAAACTTAAAATAACAAAACCAAAACCAAAAAGGCCCCACCAAAAACAGAGATACTTCTCAGTGTTTACTGGTTTGGGGTAGGGTCTGGACACATATGGATGTAATTTTTATTAAAAATTACAATTTTTAATATAATTGGATATATATAATTTTTTATTTTGTGGCAGGCTGTGCTATGCCGTGCCGGCTGACGTCAAACTCACCATCCACCTGCCCTCACCTCCCAAGCAGCTGGGATCACAGATATCCACCACTATGGCTGGCTCAGAATTTTTGAATAACTGAAATATAATTCACATTCTACAAAGTTTGCCCTTTTAAAAGTGTACAGTCAAAAAAAAAAAAAATGCTAACAAGGCTGGGGATTTAGCTCAGCAGAGTAAGTGCCTGCCCGGCAAGCGCTAGGTCGTGAGTTCGATCCCTGGTACAAAAAAAAAAAAAAGTGTACCGTTTAGAACTTTTCATTTTGAGACAAGGTCTCACTATGTAGTTTAGGCTGGACCTGAACTCACTATGTGTATACCCCAGGCTAGAGCTGAACTTATGGTGATCCTCCTGTTTCAGCCTCCCAACTGCTGGGATTATAGGCAGGTGCTACTACACCTGGCCAGAAATTTTTAGTACGTTCACAAAGTTGTGCCAATATAAACACTGATTCCCAAATGGCACTCCAAGAAGAAAGTCTGTTCTCATGACTAGTTATTACTTCCTAGTTCTCCCTTTCCTCAGCAAATGGCAACCACTAATCACCCCCCCCCCCCACTAATCACTTCTGTCTCTAGAGACTGGCCTATTTTAGGACATTTCACATGAACAGTGAGTGATCTGGGGATTGAATCTACATCTGATGTACTAAACTATACTCCTTGCCCTTTTAAAAATTTATTTTGGGAAGAAATAAGTTTTTTGCAACAGGCTCTCCCTAAATTGCGTGAACTTTCCGTCCCCTTTCCACAGCCTCCCAGAGTGCTGACACTACAGCATTATGCTTGACTTCAAAACAGTTTTTTTGTGTCTGCATTCTTCCAGTTAGCATTGTTTTCAAGGTTATAGTATGTATCAAAACTTACAACTTTCTTTTTTTAAACTTACAACTTTTTTAATGGCCAAATAACATTCTACACCAGGGGATGGGGGGATTTGTACTTTATAACTATTATAATAACATTTTAAGTGCATTAAATGTTTCCCAGTTTCTCACATGTAGCCAGACCCGGGTTTAGTAGGAGATGAAGCAGACAGTGGGCCCTGAGTCTGCGCATTGTAAGAGAGTCACTGTACAGCACCTCACACCACATCTTTTGGGACAGTCTGGCTCAAGAGAGGGGATCACTCCATCCTCATGGACCTTCTGAACAAAACACCTCAACCACGTAGCTGAACTCAATTGTTGGGCTTCCCTTCATGAATGACATCTCATGGAAGGAACAGAACCTGTAGTAGAACTGCCAGGTACGTACCATGAACAAAGCAAAAGATGTCATAAATCCTTCTTTTGTGAGTTCCCATGTGCCACCATATTCTTCCTCATCAATCTGTAGGTAGTTGCTGAAGTAGAGGTACAGGACTCCTGCATTGATCAGGCAGAATCTGGAGCAACAGAGGACAGATACCAAACACAAATTGTAACCCCAGCAGACTCAAAGCTTCCACCAGACTGCTGAGCTGTTAGAACTGCAGGTCACTGTCTCTGCAAGTGTCTCCCACCAGGCAGGAGTGACCTGGAGAGAGAAAAGCTTCAAGCTCAGGAAGTTGGGCTTTAGATGAGTTCTGCTTCATTTTATGAGACCTCCTGCACATCTCTTGACAGGCATCTCAGTTCCCTTATGTATAAAACGAGGAAGTTGAAGAACATGATGTCAGGAGGAAGTGAACTAATATACAAAAGTGGGGTGTGATAGTGCATGCCTGAAATTCTAGCACTCAGGAGGCTGAGGCAGGAGGGTCACCGTGAATTAGAGGACAGCCTGGGCTACATAATGAGTTTAATGCCAGCCTCAACTACATGATAAGACTTTCTCAGAAAACAAAAAGCATAGCTCAGTGGCAAAGTACTTGCCTAGCATGAACAGGGCCCTGGGTTAGATCTCCAGTACATATACTGGATAACATATACTGCTCTTCCCCAAGCTCCCTGAAGACACAATGGCCACCCAACTACCCAAACAGAACCTATACCTGACATGGCCTTTACATAGTCCCAGATGAGATGCTGCTGTGGGACTACAAACGTAGTAAACTACTGTTTTTGAGACAGTTTCATTATGCAGTTCAGACTGACCTTGAACTCACTTTGTAGCCCAGGTTCCCCTTGAACTCACAACAATCCTCCTGCCTCAGCCTCCTGAGTGCTGGGATTATAGGCATGCACCACCACATACAACCTTAAGACTACTTCTTTACAGCCTAGTAAAACAAGCAACGGCACAGTCCTCTCCACAGCTCCTAAGGGGAGATCATTCTGGATGTGTGTCTGCCACTGCACTTGATCAGGTGATAGTTTAGTAGGGACAAAGAATAGCAATAGCTGGGCATGGTGGTGCATGCCTGTAATCCCAGCACTTTGGGAGGCTGAGGCAGGAAAACTGAACTGAATTTGAAGCCTGCCTGAACTATATAGGGGGACACTGAAAACAAAACAAAACAAAACAAACAGAGCAACAAAAGTAAAGTTGAAGCCAAAAGTCTGGACATCCCCAGGGAAGCCTCCCTATTTACCTCTGTTTTCATTAGTGCATCCTGGTTATACAGATTAAACAGTTTCATCTTGGCTGATCTGTACATGCACATAATGTACTTCCAACAGTTTCACCTCCTCTGTCATCCCCCCTTGCCATGGTCTCCCCTCCCAGGAAAGTCTTTGATCCCATAATGAATTTAGCTGATACAGGAATTGGAATGCAGTGAGCATAATACAATACCCTACTGTACTCATCTCTTGGTTTTATGAAGTGATCAAGACTGACTAGAGGTCTTTCAGTTACTGTACCCAACCTAAGAGGGTACTGTGTGTCTCAGCCACATCCCATCTAAAGGTAGATGTGGGAAAATTAAAAAAAAAATAATAAGGTAGACATGGGAGAATGCAAAGGCTGGAACAGAGTTCTATGGCAGGGTCTGTACTTACCACGCACAAGGCCAAGAGTTCAACCCCCCCAGTGCCAAAAGAAAGAGGCTGAGAGAACAGGCTCCCACCAGTGGAAGGAGGAGACCAGTGTGGAGCAGTCTGGTGGAGCCCAATGGGCTTCTAATCAGCATGCAGGGTAGGGGAGACCCTGAGGCCGTGTCAGCAAGGTGGGGAAGGTGTAAAACTTTGGGGAGTCTAGCTCATGAGCATGAGGACCTTCCTGTGAGCAGAAGCATGGGTGAGGAAGACTGGGTAGACCTGTGGGTGCCACACATTTTAGGACATGGGAATAAGGACAGAGAGTGGGCAAGTGCCTGAATGAGGAGGTAAAAAGAGCCAAAGACTTCATGCCTGGGCGTACAATGGTTCCAACAACAGAGGCACAGAGTGAGGAAAAACAGAAGGTTTTCTTGGATTTCACACAAAATACATACAGTTCTCGACTTGGCCGAGTTGTGGCCACTTCCTTATCTCGTGCGAGACATTTTGGGACCCAGCCAACACCAGCCACCTTCTGACAGGAGCTTAGTTTTTGGATTTAGTGGCTCTATCTGCAGATCACTGAAGGAAGCTGGAAATGTCACTCTGGGAAAAAAAAAATTGGCCAGGCATGATGGCACACACACCTGTAATCCCAGCACTCTGGGAGACTTCAGACAGGTGGATCATAAGTTTGAGCCCAGCCTAGATGACTTCGTTACTCAGTAAAATCATGTCTCAAAAAAGAAAAAGGGATAGGGATGTAGCTCAGCATGAAGGCTCTGAGTTCAATCCCCAGTACAAAATCAATCAATCAATCAATCAATCACCCCAGAGGCTAGAGGTAAAAGACAATGAATCTATACCACATAACCTGCCCTCAGGGCTGGAAAACTACACAGTAACGTAATAGCCTATTTTTGAGTTCAAGACCAGCCTGAACTACTAGTGAGACCGTCTCCAAAAACAAAAGAAAACAAAACACCATGCCCTTGGCCTTTGCAAGAGCAGGGGAAAAGGTGCTAACCAAAAGAAGAAAGAGATGTGTTGGAGTGAGAAAAACGCTCTGGCAGATAGTGTAGGACTGAACTCCAGAAAATGGACAGTCCTAACAAACTGGCACTATGACTATGGATGGGCCGCATAGTGCATTCTCTCCCATACATCGTGCTTCCCATTTTCTCAGCAGCCAGTTTACCACTCTATCAAATTAGTCATGTAGTGATGGAAGTGCACCATTTACAGACTGTCTACGACATACTAAACACTATATTGAGCAATTTATCTGTATCATATTTAATTTGCATCAGTTATTCTCACTGCCCCCAGCTTACAGGGGAAGAGAATGAGTCTCAAAGACATAGGTTCAAAATTATGTAGCTTTGAGAATAGCACTCCTAAGGTGGGCATGGTGGTGCCTGCCTGTAATTCCAGGAAGATTGCAGAGTTTAAGGCCAGCCTAGGTTACAGTGATACCCCATCTTGAAAGGCCAAAAAAAAAAAAAAAAGAAAAAAAAAAAAAGAAAGCAAGCCAGGTATGGTGACCCACATCCTAATTCTGGCACTCTGGGAGGTGAGGCAGGACTGTGATAGTGAGGCTAGTTGAGCAATTTAATAAGGCCCTGTCTTAAAAACAATAAAGGGGCTGGGGGAGGGTGGGCAGAGATGATGCTTAATGAGAAAGCCTTGGATTCAATCCCTAGTACCACAAAAAAAGAAGAAGGAAGAAGGAAGAAGAGGGAAGAGGGAAGAAGGAAGAGGGAGGAGGGAGGAGGGAGGAAGGAAGAAGGGGAGAGGGGAGGGGGGAGGAGGGAGGAGGCAGCAGGGAAGAAGAAAGAAGAAAGAAGAAGAAGAAGGAAGAAGGAAGAAGGAAGAAGGAAGAAGAAGAAGAGGAGGGAGAGAACAAGGAGACCCAGGATCTGTTTGAGTATAGGAGAAAGCACACTGAACCACCTCTGGTCCTGGTTTGTCATAGATATTTAAACACAGTAAAACACAGTAACACAGTAACATTTAAACATAGAAAAAACACAGTAGCATAAGTTTTGATACTTTCCATGATTTGGGGAGTCTTGAGGTGTGTGACGAAAAAATACAGTGAATGTAAAATTATAAAAATTACCACAGAGGACACACTGCCCTCAGTTCCCATTACACTCCCCCCTGCCTCAAACACACTCATCCCATTGTAGACGCTTTTGGAAGATTCTGGAAGTCCTCTTTCATAAGTGTCTGCAGTTGCACTGTCATTCATGGTTGCCTTTATGTTTTGAATCAATTCCAAATGTTTCCCTTCACAATCATTTTGACTGTGGGGAAGAGGCAGAAGTTTCATGGTGCCAGATCTGGGGAGTAAGGTGAAACAGGACATACCGCAGTGTTTTTACAAGCCTGCCTTTCTGGATGACACACAGCACAGTGGCTACTGTGCATCTGGTCACATCCTGTAAAGTCACTCATGAAAGAAAGCTTCTAGAACTGCTTCAAAAAGTGGCAAGGATGGGATAAATGTTTGTAGCAAAGAGTAGTATTCTGAGGAGGATTAATGGCAGTGTGTCTTTCACTGTAATAAAATTTTAAAATCTAAACGTTCACTCATATATTCTGATCACACTTCATCTGTCCCCTGTAGATGAAGTGGGGACTAATATACATTTCTTTTGTGTTATCTTTTTTTTAAAAATTTATTTTAAAAGGGAGTAAAACTAAACACAACAAAACAGAACAGAATGGGACATAAGAAAGCATAAATTTCAAAGCAAGACAACCAGAGATCTTCACTATCTGTAATATTGTCTGTTTTCTTCCAAATGGTTGTCCTTATCTTTGCATATGGGGAGCTCATACTAAATAACATAATCAATCTTTTCCCAAGATGTGTAGTTCACTGGCTCCCACTTGCTAGGCAGGAAGGAGGGGGAAGGGGGACAGGACAACACGAGATGTCTGATTCTCAGCCCACAAGCAGGCAGGATCACAGTTGCCCCCCTAGAGACGAGAAGAGTTCCTTGTTTTCCCGGCACCCCAAGTCAACTGCACAGTGCAGGTCCGGATGCACCAGGGTCTCTCTCCTTCAGGCCGCCAAAAGTCTGCCACACTCTCAGCTGCCCCCAGAGAGGGGAGGAGTTCCTTGTTCTCCCGGCACCCCGAGTCAACCGCACAGTGCAGGTCCCAATGCACCAGGGTCTCTC
>PVJX010006342.1:45759-78541 GCA_004027295.1 Dolichotis patagonum
GCCAGGGTCTCTCTCCTTCAGGCAGCCGAAAGTCTGCCACACTCTCAGTTGCCCCCCAGAGAGGGGAAGAGCTCCTTGTTCTCCCGGCACCCCGAGTCAACCACACGGTGCAGGTCCCGAGGCGCCAGGGTCTCTCCCCTGCAGGCCCCCTAAAGACCGCCATACTCACCTGCTATTTATTTCTGATGAATTGACCATTCCATTTCCAAAGTTCTGAAATGGCCAACAGACTACAGAAAGAATTCTCTTTAGGCTCCTGTTTGAAACCAGCAGCTACAGCGATCTGCTGGCCTTGCTTCAGGGCCATGTGTTATCTTCTTTTTTCTTCCTTTTTTAAAAAAATTTTTTGAGACACGGTTTCACCCTGTAGTTCAGATAGGCCTTAAACTCACTATGAAGCCCAGGCTGGTCTCAAACTTCTGAGAAAACAAGCAAATCAACCCTATGAAATGCATTTCATCCTATATCCTAAGGAGATAAAATAATAAGATATGATCACCCCTTAAAAAATGATGCAGTTTTCCACTGAAGAGAGGGTGACTACTTGTATTCCCCACATGAGAAAAGGAAATGCTCTCCATTTCCACAATAGCATGTCCTCTTTTTAAATTCAATCTGATGGGCACAAAGCCTCACTTTCAGTACCAGGGGCTGGTATCAAGTGTGCTGCCACTAGCCAGGGGAATATAATACGAGTGAGGCCCAACTGCCTACTCTGGGGTTGCTCTTAAAATGCAGGGACCGGATGTATCTTTTTTCAGGGTAGCCTTGAACTTACTAGGTAGTCCAGGCTGGCCTTGAAACCATGGTGATCCTCCTGCCTCAGCCTCCCTAGTGCTGGGATTACAGGGGTGCACTACCATGCTTGGCCTAACGTAGTTTCTGCCAAAGTCAATATTCAGCAGATGTAACACAATGCAAGGCACTCTGACCATCACAAGATGGTCATCAAGCACAGTTCTTCTATTTCCCAAATTTCTATAGGTTCAGCTCATGACAGATTTAGAGGATATACACCAATGAGTATTATGACAGCTTCTTGCATGAAGTCACTTTAGAGCCATGAATGAATGGACTAGCCTAGCCTTCAGGAAGGCAGCCTGCCTAACCTGAGATCAGTTCATTCCTGAGTCTGATGAACTGAGGAATGCTGCACCAGACCCAGGAGTGTCATCACAGAGCCCACTTCTGTCATTATATACAACGTGTCTAACTCCAAAGTGGCAATGGTTTTTTCCACAAAAGCAAAACATAAACTTCTATTTAAAGAGATGAGAGCCAGGCATGGTGGCTCATAATAATCCCAGCACTCAAGAGGTTGAGACACAAGGATCACTGCAAGTTCCAGGCCAGCCTGGGGCTACACAGTGAGTTCAAGGCTAGCCTAGACTACACAGTGAGACCTTGTCTCCAAACAAACATACATACATACATACATATACATATAAAACAAAACAGCAATCCCCTTCCAAAAGAAAGAGAGAGAAAACCATGAAAATACAAGACACCCAGGACTTACCCTGCTATTCCCAAGAAACCTCGCAATGGCAAAACTCCCCAAATGACACCCAGAACCACAGCAATGATCTGTCGGAACCAGTAGATCACATCTAAAAATTCATCCTGTAGAAAAGACAGGGATGCAGTGTCTGTATTATCTGGAGTGGGTGCCATAGGACTGCTATTAGTGGGGAAACAGAAAAGCTTACTGCTAAACATATATTGCTGGGAACTCTTCCCCAAAAGCAATGGTGTGTGGCCTTTGAATCAGCTTTTACTTAAGAGTAAAATGTGGTTATAAATAAATATTTAGACATCTTAAGGGATTACTTCCAGAACCTGTGATCTAAATTAAAATTTTAGAGAATTCTTTACCTTTTTTGAGAAGCTGTGTAATGAAATGACTATAACAACTACTACTGGCCACACGTAACTCTTAGTTGACCAGCGAAGACCTAGACACTCTCTAGGAAAACTGCTGATACTTATCTGTACCTCCTTTCAGTGCACTAAATTTTGAGTAATTCGAGGAGAAAAGAAAGGATTAGAAACCAAAGTGCTTGGGCTGGGGATTTAGCTCAGTGGCTTAAGTGCCTGCCTAGCAAGCGCGAAGTCATGAGTTCAATCCCCAGTACCGCAAAAAAAAAAAAAAACCCCCAAAAAAGAAACCAAAGTGCTGGAGGCAGGTGCCACGCACATCAAAATTTTATAGAACAGAAGGCAAAGGTTTCTGAATTGTCCTATACTCCAGAACCAGTCCTTATACAAGGAAAAAAAGAAATGACACAGCAGATCACAAAGAGACTGCAAGTTTTGCAAGAGCTGGGCAGGGCTGGGGGCAGGACAAGGGCACCTTCAGGAAGTGCCTCCCCATCCCCCTTTACCAGAACTCAGGAAAGAAACCCCAATTTCGGCAGGGTGGAAAAACAAAGGAAGGACTACAAGTACAACGTTCTTTTCTAGTTAGCTGCTTGATCATCCTTTCCAAATCATGGAGCAGAGCTGAGGTGTGCCCACACTCAGATCTTCTGAACATGACCAGCAGGAACACCCTTCCTCTCTCACACACACTGGCCCCAGAAGGAACAGCACTGTCTTTCCCATTGAGCAACCGAACGATGGCAGTGCACCACTAGCGAACTTTGCTATGTGCCGAACACTTGGATGCACCACGGCATTCCCACTTCAGGGTTGGTCTGAGAATTCAATTCGGTGGGATTGTGCCTAAAGAGGACCTGACAGAGTGTTCAATGCAAGTCTGGCACCATTACTGTTTGTGCTAAGATCCTACTGGAATAAAATGATCAGACTCAATCGAATTCAGCTCACTCGTGTCACGCATATAACACGCCCAACCTTTGGATGACAGTTCTTTTGCTCCCACCTCCCCACTTCCGTGCGACCTACGGACTTCACTCTTTGGCAAACCCAAGTTCGTCCCAGGGCCATCCGCCCCACCACCGCACTCCACCGCGCCCGGATCGTGTAGAGCAGGTCCGGGCCAGTCCTCCAGTCCACCGAGTACCAGCCAGATCCTCGAACCTGCGATCTTGCCAGGCCCCCTGTACCTTGTCTTCCCAGGCCGCGTCGCTCCGCAGCACCTTGCTCCAAACAGAGACTTTGGGGGCCCCGTTGGCCAGCTGCGGCTGAGACGGCTCCTCCTTCCGCCGCCCGCCGCTCATCCTCCCGTCGCGCCGCCCGGGCCAGGCCTGGGGCGCGCGGGCCGAGCCAAAGGGAGACGGGGTCTGAGGTCGCGGGTCAAGGCGCGCGCGGCGGCGCAACAAGACCAACACACCGCAGCTCCACTGGCCTGGCTAAACTGCTCCTCTCGGCTCACTCCACCGAGCTGGCGCCGCGCAGAAAGGGGCAGAGCCACGCTGCGCGTCCTCTCGCCGACGTGCCCACGCAGCCAATCGGCGGCCACGCAGCCGCCCGAGCGAAAGAGAGGCCATCGCCTCGGCGCCAGCGACGTGCGCATGGCGGAAGTGACGGCAAGCTTCCGCCGGGCGTGTGAAAGGGTGAGGGGGAAGGGACACGGCAGCGCGAGGAGGCGCTGTGGCGACTGAGAACTGTGAAGACTAAGGCGAAAGTGGAGATCGCTCAGGCAGCTACACCTTATCCCGTGGAGCCTTGCGACCTGCTCACCTGTAGAGCCTGGATCGTGCTCCCTTGAACCCTAAGTTGCCCCGCGGTTTCCCCCGAGCTGCATATTTTATAGAGCCTTGTTCAAGATGTTAACTCATCTGTAACAGCGTACAGTGCCCTTTTGCCCAGCACCGTTTTGACAAATGTGAGCTCCCAAGAGGAAAAATTATTTTCAAGGCAAGTTGGAACTGAGGATTCGTTCAGGGGAAAATAGGAGAAAATACTTAATGACTGTTCATCATTTGTATCCTATAGGCTAGCTAGGTCCGTGGTTCACAAAAAGTTCGTCTGTTAGTGGACCAGCAACAGCAGCAACTTGATAGAGGTGCAAATTCTCGGACCCCGTTCCAGACCTTCTCCATCAGAAATTCTGGGGTAGGGCTGATGTCAGTGTTTTTGTAGTTATGCTGGTCTTTGTTGTTGAGACAAGGTCTTGCAGTGGTAGATCAGGCTGGCCTTGAACTGGCTAACCCCACCTGGCCTCGAATTTAGCCTCAACTCTGCCTCTGTCTTCCCTGTGGCAGCCTGTGCCACCACACCTGACCTTACAGTAGCTCTCCAGGTGGTGCCATCCACGTCGCTGCACGGTAAATTGAAGGACCAAGGTACATCACTTCTCTGCAAAGTAATTTACCCAGAATCACACCACTAGTACGTTGGTCTAACGCTGAAATCTGTGCGTAAACTTTTCAGTGTTAAAGAGTATCAGTCAGAAAAAAAAAAAAAAAAAGACTATCAGTCAGGTCAGAACCTCCTTTGCATGCCTGTCAGCATTCACCAGTAGTTAGTTCTTCACTTCAGGTTAGCAACTGAATGTCCTACGTAGTTTCCCAGAATAAAATACCTGATGTTTTCCACTCTAATCCCACCCCTGAAATACTGTTTCAGGAGACTGAGTGGGACTGGACCTCAAGAATGATACGCGTTATAGCTGACTTCACTCTCTGGAACAGATGGAAGGGCCATATGCTCCATATGGGATTCTGCCTTTTTTTTTTTTTTGCGGAGATCGAACTGACGACCTCATGATTGCCAGGCAGGCACACCACTGAGCTAAATCCCCAGCTCTGGGTGTAAACTTTTAATGCTAATTTTCTTTTGTTTTTTAAATTTTACTACATAAAATTTATTTTTTAATAAAAAATATGGGGCCAGGGGTTTAGCTCAGCAGCATAAGCACCTGTTTGGCAAGCGCGAGGTCATGAGTTCGATCCCCAGTACAAAAAAAAAAAAAAAAAAAAAGTAACATTGGCACCCTTTAAATCAGTGAATGAAAAAATAAATCAATGAATGTATGATTTAATGCAAATTTTCACAATTTTTTTTCAGCCTTGCATATTTTCTGAACCAGTTTCTCTCCCATATTCAACAGTAAAGCTTAATCAACTCATTCTAGTTTGGGAAACATCACTGGTACAGATCTCTTTAAGACTGTGTGTGGCATGTAGTTCTGAAGACAAAATGATTACATCATACTGTGTTGGAAGAATGATTAGCCTGTGGTGCTGTCCTGTAATCCCAGCATTGTCGAGGCTAAGGAAGGAGGATTGCCACAAGTTTGGGGTCTGCCTGGGCTGCATAGTGAGTTCTGGGCCAGCCTGAACTACATAGTGAAGTACCTCAAAAAACAAACTATATATATATATATATATATATATATATATATATATATACATACACACTGGGGGTTTAGCTTCGTGGTATAGTACAATAGTTACCTAGCACCCACAAATCTTTGAGTTCAGTCCTTAGCACTGGGAGAATAAAAAAGGAGAAGGGTTATTAAGGCTGTTAAAGTCATTGAGTGAGTTTCTAGAGTCACAGAATTTGGAGAAAAATTGTATTAAAAAGGAATTCTGTTAGGGGCCATAAATGTATCTGTGATAGAGCACTTGCCTAGCATGCAGGATCCCCCGAAGTGCCATCCCCCCATCACAAAAAGAAAAAACCTTTTGTTTTGTGGTGTAGGGGATTGAAATTGAGCTATGTCCCCAGTAGGCATTTTAAAATTTTGAGATAGGGTCTAAGTTGCCCAGACTGACCTTAAACTTGTGATTCTCCTGCCTCTGCCTGTCAGGTAGCTGGCATTACTGTGCTTGGCAAAAGTGCTTTATTTGTTTATGTATATATTCATTTTTGTGTTTTTGAGACAGGGTTTCTCTGTATAGTTCAGGCTGGCTGTAAACTCATTTTGTAGCCCAGGCTGGCCTTGAACTCACAGCAGTACCCCTGCCTCTGCCTCCTGAGTGCTGACATTACAGGCATGCACTAGCATACCTGGCTAAAAGTTCTTTTTTAATTAAAAATATTTTTAAATATTAAAATATTTCTATATTTACTTTTGTTTTTTGAGACAGCCTCACTATGTAACCCAGGCTGGCCGTAAACTCCCAATCCTCCAGCCTCATCATCCTAAATGCTGAAATTATAGAACATGTGCTAACAAGCCTGGCAAAAATATTTTAAAAATTGTAGTGAAATATACATAATACATAATAAAATTTTGTTTTGTTTTTGGTATTGGGACTTGAACTCAGGGCTTTCATATTGAGCTTATTGGAAATCATTCATGCCATTATACGTGAAGATTTATTATGAGACCCTCTGTTCTGTTGGTTTCTATGTCTGTGTTTTTTCTAGTAGCTCACTGTTTTTCACTGTTTTTATTTTTTTTATTTTTTATTTTTTTTTGTACTGGGGATTGAACTTAAGACCTTGTGATTGCCAGGCAGGCACTTATGCCACTGAACTAAATTTCTGAGTTTGGCTGTTTTGATTACTGTAGCTTTGCAGTAAGTTTTGAGATTAGAACGTATGAATCCTTCAACCTCCAACTTTGGGCTTTTTTGGTTTGTTTGTTTGTTTTTTGAGACAAGGTCTAGCTATATAGTCTGGGCTGGCTTTGAACTCACTATGCTGCTCAGATTGCCCTCAGACTCATAGCAATCCTCCTGCCTCAGCCTCCCAAATGCTGGGATTACAGAGGTGTGCTACCATGCCCAGCCAATTTTTGTTTTTGAGACAGGATCTTTGTATTTCAAATTGGACTTGAACTTGCAATTCTCCTCCTCAGCCTCTCAAATGCTGAGGTTACAGCATGTCTACCACACCCAGTTTGTCCTTGAGGGTCTCTTTTCATGAGTGCTATTGGGGATTAAAGCCAGGTCCTCTCTACAAGCTATATCCAGAGCCCTTTTTTATTTTTATTTTTTTGAGACACAGTCATGCTAAATTACTAAGTTGACCAGGCTGGGCTCGAATTTGTGATCCTCCTGCTTTAGCCTCTCAGAGCGCCAGGATTGTGGGCATGTACCTTCAGGTTTGACCTATTTTTTCTTTTTTCCTGCTATTGTAAATGAAATTGTTTTCTTAATTTTTTCAGATTACTCATTGTTAGTATATAGAAGTACAACTTGTTTTTGTGTGTTGATATACCCTACAACTCTGCTGAATCTTTTTATTCTTGTTTTTTTGGCAGGGTTGGGTAGCAGAAATGGAACTCAGGACTTCATGCTTCCCAGGCAGGCCACTGAGCTAAATCCCCAGCCTGAATTTTTTTGTTCTACCAAGGTTTTTTTTTGGGGGGGGCGGTTTAGGATTTTCTACATACAAGATCACCTTTCAATATATTGAGAGGAATCTCAGGAAGTTTCCTGTGAGAAACTTCTACAGGGGGAAAAAACACTAATTCTTTATACATGCTACTTGTATTATATTGAAGATCTGGCCTTGTTAACTCTGAGATCATTAAATTATGTTTATGTGGGAGTATGGGAGAGTACAGAAAGTTATAGTTGGAAGGCTTCTCAGATCCTGCAGTGCAACCCAAGGTCAGCACAGCAAATTAGAGGTTAAATAGCCATCTGAAACCTGATCTGTGTTTCTCTTCTTAGCTTTCTAGGAGCAGACAAAGCCATGCTGGCAGTCAGGGTGGAAGTCCTTGCCTAGAAGGTATTTATGAACTCAGATTTGTTCCTTTTCTGCTTTCACCCAACTTTCCTTATCTTAGGAAGTCGGCATCTGGCTGAATCCCATTACATTCATCTGGTTAAAAGGAACATCTTGGGTGGTCCAAGATGGAAAAGGACCTTCTGAAGAGTCAGGTTTGGAAGCCGGAGACCAAGTTGGAAGTAGGGCACATTTTGTCTTTGTGAGGTGTGGGGTTTTTAAGCACTGGTTGAACACATAGTCTCAGCTTTAAGGATGCATATTTTCTCCTAGCTGAAGGCCTCCGTCACTGCCAGCTGCTTATGGGGTTTGGAGAGGAAGGTGCACTCACTCCAAAGGGTAAGACTGTGGCCCCTGACCATGATGGATCACAGAAGTTAGAGGTGCAGAGGGGACCACCAGGCACAGGAAGAGCACCTTTGTGGAAGCAGAGGTCTGACTTTGTATCCTGGACATTTCTCTTTTTCTGACTATAGTAAATGTTACACTAGCATTTTATAAGCCCTACTAAGTGCCAGTTGCTTAAGAAATGTTTCACACACGTGTTTTCTTGCAAATGTTAGCTGGACTCTTTAACTCCTACTAAATTCCTCTCTTTTTAACCTTTGTTTGTTTTTCTGTAGTGAATATAGACTACAGTTTTCATTGGTGGCCTTGGGGGATTGGTTCCAGAACTCTCTATGGATACTGGAATTTGTGAGCACTCAAGGTACCTTAAATAAAAGTATATTTGCATGTAACCTGTGCACATCCTCCTGTGTACTTTAAATCATTTCCAGATTACTGCCAATACCTAAAACAGTATAAATGTTTTATTATTTATTTATTTTTAACAGTATAAATGTTATATAGTTATTATACTGAATTGAGGAATAATGACAATGTACATGGTCTGCACAATTTTTTCCCCCAGTAATTTCCCATGGTTGGTTCAGTCTATGGATGTGGAATCCAGGCATAAAAGTTATGAGAGTAAAAATCTCAGGAAGGCTATACTTGACCTCCAAGTCACCACAGACTGCTGGGAGCAAAGAAGTCAATGGTTCAAAGAGGACTTTGGGACCACGGACATAGCTCAGTGGCACAGCGCCTGCCTGCAAGTGCAAAGTCTTGAGTTTGATTCCCAGTATCAAAACAAAACAAAAGCAACAACAAAAACAGCAGCAGCAGCAACAACAACAACAACAAAGGGAGGAGTTTTCTTCTTCTTATCTAGTAACTAGAAAGTTTGAGGGCTAGCATACAGTTCAGTGGTAGTGCACTTGTCTACCATGTATGAGGCCCTGGGTTCTATCTCTGGCAACATGCATACATACTCCTGACATAAAAATGTGTTTTAAAAGTTGTTTCCTAAATGAGGCTGTTACAAGAAGGTAGATCATTATATTTGTCAGACTCTTGCTGTGATAAATACCAGTATCCTTAATTTTTTTTTTTTTTTACGTATCCTTAATTTAAAGGAAGAGGGTTTTTTTTAGTGCATGGTTAGCTGGCACCAAGACATTAATGGCATGGGAGAAAGGCTGGGTGGAGGACAGCTTTCATGTCCTGGCAGCCAAAAGCAGGGACATGTGCAGCAGTGAGACACATACCCTGCAAAGGCTTCCCAACGACCCACCTCCATCGGGGCCCTCCAAACGGCACACTGAGCTGTGAAGCTCATTGGGTTAATCCCCTCATGACAGCACCTCCATGACACAGTCACCTTCCTGGAGTCTCTTCATCCAGTTTAGTCTTGTTTCTAGCATCAGAGGAAGATGCTCTTCACATTATCTGTCAACTTCTATCTAGAACACTTATTCATTTCAGGGCCCATCAGTTTGAAAAATTGGTACAGAACAGTTTTAGTTTCAGTTCTATGAAAAGTACTTGTAGAAAGCATCTCTTTAAGCAGTAGAATCATCTACTTCCCCTTTTTAGGAGAGTATTAGTATTCATTTTCCAGATACAAGTGAAATCTATCTTTTACTGACACAAGTCTCCATAAATTGCCCAGATGGGACTCAAATTTTCGAACTGCCTCAGCTTCCCAGAGTGCTGGGATTACAGGGATATGTCCCCACACCCAGCTCTAATTTATTTTGAAAGTAAGTCTTTCTAGCACTTACTCATTCTTCAAGCCCTAAGGCCAAATGTCTGCTCTGGAGGACACAAGTTAAAAAATTGAGACCTTGGATAAATGGGTGAAGTTGAGGCTCTTTTATCTAGGGTACTGGACTGGTAAGGTTCACTCTTTAAATCCCTAAAGGAAAGTGACCAGTGGAAGAGAGCACAAATCCTTCATCCAGGTGTATTGGAGAGATGGTGAAGAAACAAGTTTGGTTGTACAAGAAGCTTCCTCTGGGCCAGGGCTATAGCTCAGCGGTAGAATATTTGCCTAGCATGTACATGGCATTTGTGCTTAGCCCATCCCACTTTTAGGTAGCTGGATTCCTGTAGGGGGTAAATCGCCTCCTACTAGTTTGAGATTTTGGGCAGACCTGAGTGACCTTGAAGGAAGACAAACTTGAATTCAAATCCTAGCTCTCTACCTTTTTTGTTCTTTGTTCTGTACTCATACTAGGTATGCCTTCAAGCAGCTTATTGCCTCACCCAGTTCTTTACCTAGGAAGAGTATCTCATTTTTGTGTGTGCATACAATTTCTAAGATTGTAAATGTAGGCAGACACAAGTTTTTTTTTTTTTTTTTTTTCCGCCCTTAACAGTAGCATTGGACCCAGGACCTTCAACTGAGCTACATCCCCAGGGTCTTGCCAAGTTGCTCAGACTAAGCTTGAGCTCACAGTTCTCCTGCCTCAGCCTCCTAGGGCACTATGATTACAACAGGTATGTTCTAACACACCAAGCTTCAGAGCCTTTGGTTTTTGTACTTTGGGCTGTGATTACCGTATTGTTATTTTGATATGGATGAAATGCACTTACAGCTAGTTTAATTGGAGGGGAATTTACTGGCTTACACAATAGGCAAGTGGAGGTGGTACTGGCTTGAGAAACGCCCGGAATTCTGGTCTTATATCTGCTTTTCTGTACTGGTTTCATGCTGCAGTTGTGCTCTTCTCACTGATGGGGTGGACCAGTCCCCACGTTCGTACCCCTATCGCTTAGCAACCCCAAAGTTTAACTACTGATCCCAAGAAAGACTGGCTCAGCATGGGATGGTTATATCCCCTATGTTGTGGTGAAGGGGATATGGAATGGGATTGAGGAAAGAAAACAGGGAGACAGAATGCACAAAACTCACATATGGCTACTGAAGAGAAAGGTAAGGCAGAAGAATATAAAAACTGTTTCCAGAGCCAGTGGATCAGTCAAGCACTTTTTTCTACTTTAAAAATAAAAACAAAACAACTTTATTTGACAAAAGACAAAAAACAGAAGTTATTTACAGTAGTTGTTTGCTCAAATAATTGAACGGGACAACTGCTTCTCCTCCAGGTGTATCTTATAACCAACTCCAAGCAGAGGCTGCCCCAACCCCAGACGTGCCGTTTTACCTAAGCAGGGAATGCCAAACAGGATCCAGCAGCATGGCCCCTCATCCCTCATCTGCTCCCCTGCTCAGTGCTCTGTGAGAAGGGAAATCCCATTCAGCCCAGTGTGCTCAAAGTCCCCTGCTGTGGAGCACCTGCAACAGTCACACTGGTCCTGGGCTCGCTCACAGACATGGCTGGGTTGGACGAGATGGGCAGATAGTAGCTTCAACTAGCTCTGAAGCCGCCACGTTCATTCTTTACCAGCTAAGCCTCAGGATGAGGACCCTTGACCTGCGGCACAGGAGGAAGGGGCTGGAGGGAGACAGAACACAGCCCAGGAATCTTGCCCACCAAGAGATAGCTAGCTCTCTTTCAGTTAAAAAAAAAAAAAAAAAAAAAAAAAAGTTATTTCTACTCCCACAAGCAGGGATGGAACGAGCCCCTCAAGGGGGTGGGGGAGCCTCCTGAGGGCACCAGGGGTCTTTCTGAAAGGACAGAGGATGTGTTCTTTTTTCTGGCTGGGTGCATCCAAGTCAGTCAACACCCAGGAACCCCTTCCCCTTATGTCCAACCTGGCTATTTCAGGAAACTACAGTCTGGGGCTCCTGGTCTATTTTTTTTTTTTTTTTTTTTTTGCCCAGAAATAATGTTATTAAGAACAAAAATATGCTAATAAAAATTTAAGATTAGTGTTTCTTAGAATATATAAAGATGGGGTATATTGCTGTTGAACACTCTCAGCAGCAAAATAAAATAGAGACAGGGAGATGATCTGTTCACTGGGAAATTCAGGCAGGCCCCTGCAACTCCCACTTACAGAAAGGTGAAACAAGGACACTCGTGCTTCCTGCCTTGGCTGTGGGAAAAGCTGCCTGTTGGAGTAGCTACAAGGGCTTCCTGACCAGCAGATGGCTCACTTCTCTCCAAGAAGGGGACACTTAGAGCCTCTGGTGTTCTAGCCAAGTTCCTAAAGGGATTCAGGACTCAGGCTGTAGGACAAAGCCTTGAACAAAGAAGGGGACAACATTAAAATGAAAGAAAAAAACCCCAAAAACCCACAAAAACCACTTAGTCTAGCTTACTTACCCCCCCCACGCCCACTCCCAAATACAGTAAAAAATAAAAACAAACACTTCTCTGGTTTTTACTGTTTTTCTCTGCTCTAAGTCTAGGTTTTGTCAGATTCTATTGGGCTGTCCCTTGGCCTTGTTGTCCCCCTTCTGTGCCTAATGCCAAAAAGCCAGTGCCCATGTATTCCCCCTCTGCCTTTTTCCCCCCAGAGGTGGTGGGGTTGTGTTGTGGGTGGTAAACCAACACCGAAACAATCATTTGGAAGTTTGTGCTACACAGGAATTTTGCTGGTCCCCAAAATAACAAATACTCCTTCCTTATACAACAATTCTCAGCTGCAGTGGTGGATAAATCTCTTTATCAGACTCTATCATGCAATGCTCTCATTCCCCACACCTGGGATAACTATTGCTATAAATCAAACCACAGCAAAAAGGGAAAAATTAACAGTTAGCAAACACCTAAACATTCAACTGGAGTCGGTCCTGTTACATCTGCTGGGTTCCTCTTTTGTTCACACTTATGAACCTGGAATGTCCACACCTGCCATGACAGAAAGAGGCACAGCTCAGCGGCAGCTTGGACCCAGAGAGGTCTGAACTTGGCAGGTTTCCTGAGCCTAGGCCAGGAAAGGAGGCTGGAACAAGTGTCCTGGGTTTCTCTGGAGAAGCAGCAGCAGCACCATGCCTATCTCCAATTCCTTGGTCTCATTACTGAGAGGAGGCCTGGAGAAATGGCAGAGTCAGCATAGGAGAGGTCCCCATCACAGCACAGTGATACCAGCGGGCATCTTCCTGCTCAAGACCTCTGGACAGAGATGATCCTGATGCTTGGCAGTGATCCACAGAAAACCCTCTGTAGGAAGGAAGTGAACCGGGAACCTAGGACAGCTGGCTCCAGCCTTGAACACCCTTGTTGGCAGATGCCTACTTGGGGTTCTCAGAAACTAAAGGGATGGGAGTGTGCAACAATGGGGGTGCTGGGTCCTGCTGCTTCTGAAGCTCCATCTCAGCAGCTCTCTGCAGCGCCACCTCCACCAGCAGCTGGAAGCTGCTGAAGTCCTCCTTGTCCTGCTCTGGGGGTGTGGGTGGCGGCGTGTTGAAAAGTCCACCTGTGGGGCTCCCAGCCTCAGCCCTAGTTAGCAGGGTTAATGTACCACCGGGGCTGACCAGGGGCTTAGGGGGCTCTAGCTCCCCTTGTGGGAAGGGAGCTGCTGGCTTTTCCCCCTGGCCTGAGTGGAGTGGCACAGAGCACACGGACAAGGAGAGAACATTGGTGGGAGCTGGTACGGACACAGCCAGCACTGAGGGGCTGTTACCACGAGGAAGGGCTACATCTGAGGCTTTCCCCCCACGGCGGGAAATGGTGAACTGATTAGGATCTTTGCCATCCTTCCGCAGCATGTCTGGGAGGAGCCGCCGCCGGGCGTTGATGAACCAGTTACATATCTGGAATGAATACAGGGGACTGATCAGTTCACTCCATCCAACCTAGCTAACAAAGTACTGTTTTCTAGGCACAGGAACATTGCAGCAAACATTACAGACATGATCCCTGCCCTTAGAGATTCCTGGAGGAAGGGAGAATTACGTAAGAAGTCACACAAACTGAGCCAGGTGTGGTGGTATGCCCGCAATCCCGGCTACTGGAGACTGAGGTAAGAAGATTGAAAGTTTGAAGCCAGTCTGAGTAACTTAATGAGACCTTGTCTCAAAAGGAAAAACTTAAAAGGAATGAGGATACAGTTTTTAGTGCTCCCTGGGTTTAATCCCCAGGACTGGAAGAAAAAAAAAAAAAAGGCTGGACATGTTAGTATACCTGAGAGGCTGAGGCAGGAAGATTCCAAATTTGCACCCACTTGGTCAACTTAGTGACTTAATCTTGGTTAAAAACAAAAACAAAAAACACAAACCTACAAAACAGTAGCCCAAGGTGGCCTTGAACTTGTGATCCTCCTGCCTTAGCTTCCTGAGTGCTGGGATTATAGGCATGTGGCATGACACCTGATGAGCTCCTTATGACTGGTCATGGTGGTGTACACTGTCATACCAGTACTTGAGAAAATCACTGTGAGCTCCGGGCCACCTGAGCTACATAGTGAACTCCTGTCTCAAAACACCAAAAAAAAGAAAAAAAAAATGTGTATGTGTGTATTAGGGATGTAATTCATTGTAAGACTCTGAGAAAAAGAAAAAAGTAAAAATAAGTCACATAAACAAATGTAGAACTGCTACTATGTTAAGACCAATAAAGGGAAGATACAATGGTGCTTTTGGAGACAATAGTTCTAGGCCCTGAGATTATTAACATTATATGAACTGCTGTTTAACAGAGAGCTGAGGGACAAACCAGTTATAGAGGTGGGAAGCAAGGAGGGAGAGGTGGGTTGCAGCATAGTACCAAAGAGAAACTGAGAACGCAGGTCCAGGTGGCTGGGGATCAGAGTGGGAACTAAGATGAAGACCTCTTACAGTAAGGATTTGGTTCTTTACAGGCAAGTAAAGAGAGCTATAAGAGGGTTGTTTTGTTTTTGGAGACAGGGTCTTGCTTTATAGTTCAGGCCTGCCCTGAACTCTTTATGTAGTCCAGGCTGGCCTTGAACTCAAGCGATCCTCCTGGCTCAGCCTCCCAAATGCTGGGATTACAGGCATGCACCACCATACCTGGCTTATTAAGGAAGATTTTAAGCAAAGGGCTGACTTGCTATGTGGACAACAGATTGAGACCACAGAGTGAGGCTGGTAGTTCAAATTATGTTAAAGGAGGTGGCAAGAAAAGGACAAATATTTCATGAAACAGAAGAACCTGCTGTCCAGTTAGGTGTGGATGGGTGAAGAGGAGGTAATGCAGGGTAATTCACTCGAAAAGCTGCAAAGCACAATCTCGCTGCAGTGCAGAGAAAAAGCCACAAAGGCTACAATGCACCAATAAAAAACATTACTGTTCCTAAGCAATACCAAGACTATGAGGATTGAAATTTTTCCCTGGTTGGCTGTAAGGCTCTAGGTGCTCGTGGTTTGGGGGACACATCTTAACACCTTACCCCATATTTGTCTGGGCTCTGTCCACATGGTGGAACCAGGGCCTTTGACACTGAGCTAAATTTCCAGCTCCTGAACTTCTAATAGTTCTCCGCTTCATCCTTGTCACTGGTTGTCAGTCTCTGTTTTTTTCTTTCCAGCAATGGGAACTAAACTCAGGGTCTCATACAGGCTAGGCAAATATTATATGACTGAGCAATACCTTCTACCTTTTTTATTTTGAGACAAGGTCCTGCTAAGATGGTCCTGGTTAGTTGCTAACTTGCAGTACTCCTACCTCAGCCTCTAGAGTATCTGGGATTATAGGCATGCACCACTGTGCCAGCTGGGGATGCCTTTTAGCAGATATGCACTGTGCCCCATGGTGCTAACAGTCCATCAGATCATGTGCACTGCCAATAAACCAGGTGAGTGATCATCATTAAGTGCTAAGGAGGAAAAAGGAACAAAAGAATAGTATATAACAAATAAGATACTGCCTAGGTAAGGGTCATGCCTAAAGGGTAAGGAAGAACTAGCCACAGAAAGAATTTTCTGAACAGACCAGCAAATGCCAATGTCCTAAAGTAGGAAATGTTTACAAACTGACAGGGTAGGTGATGGGCTCATTAATGGGCAGGGCTGACTGCACTAGCCTGGAATACTAGTAAATTGCTAAATGACTTGACTAGAACTTCACACTTCCAGTCAGGTCCCCTTCCTGTTTGTCTTTTTAATTCATCAGCACATATTTAAAGACTTGTAAGAAATATAAGCTGCTGTAGCTCGAAGAAAAGATAGCCCTCTCTTTTCCCTCACTTCTTGTGTTCTAGGAGGTGAGAAGTGTGTGGGCAGCAGTGTCCAGCATTCGTCTGTGGAGTACACCAAGGGCTCAAGGTTCTTGTACTAGTTCCTGTCCCTGGCTATTAGCAGGCTATTTTCTTGATCCATATCTGAGCAAGGTCTTGGGTACTATCTTCCCATTGACTCTGCCTTTGACCAGGCAAAGGGACAGCCATCTGTGACAGGAGCTGGTGCCTGCAATTGCACCATTCCACAGGTGTTCAAAAAACAGCACCAGGTGGCTGGGGATGTAGCTCAGTGGCTGAAGTGCCTGTCTGGCAAGCATGAGGTCTTGAGTTTGACCCTCTGTCCAAACAAAACAAAACAAAACAAAAACAAAACAAAACACAAAACAAGTCCCTCAGGCTGGAAAGCCCCCAGGACAGAGCCAGAGGTTTCTGCAGCCTGCTCTATCCCACCCTGATGGACGCAGCTTGAGTACCTCTGTTCACCCTGTGCTCCTCCCAATGACAGGGCATGTAACCAGCATCACGAGAGGCTAGCTAAGCTGACTGTGCACAGGAGCGCATGGGAGCTACAAATAGAAGGCTGAACATCTGGGTGAGAGGAAGGCAGGAAACACTTTCATCATGCCAGCCATCTCACTTGGATTATGTTTAATCTACATTCAAGCCCTTGAGGAAACGAGCAGTGTCTCCACAGTACTGCATAGGGAACTGGACCTCAGTGACATGAAAGAACTTGCCCAAAGTCACATGTCCTCCGAGTGCAGAGCTGGGATTAAAACCCTGTCTCTTGGCTGCAGAGGCCCCACTGCTTTGCTCTTCTTCTCTTACTAAACAGGGTTCAGACAGGTAAGCATTGCCTGAGAATTATGGTCCTCATAACCCTAAGGGTAACACCTGAACACAGATCATCAGCTGCTATTCTGTTACATGCATTCATCTTCAACAGCCTATGAGGTAGGTTGTGTGATGATCTCCTTTAGAGAAACAGGCCCTAATTAGGGAGGTTCAGTAACTTCCTCAAAGTCACACATCCAGAGGCTGCAATTTGACCAGCAACCACCACTGCCAGGGTAAGCAGTTAGCCAGAGGCCCTTTCTCCTGGCTCCAGGGCAGTATCTTACCTCCTCGGGTACTGGTACTACACAGGAGGACACAGCAGCTCTTCAACTCACCACTGCATGTAGGGGGAATGATTGGGTCACAGTGACCTGGGTAAGGCAAAGTCAAGCCAGGGCAAAGTCTCAGGGAGGCAGGTCTAGGTGCTGATAAGCAGCACCTAGCCCCAAATGCCACCTCCCATTTTGGCTGAGGATTCAAAGAGCACAGAAAATATCCACTTTGCACATTCTCAGCTGTCTCTCAGGTCCACAGAAAACTACACATCTCATCCCACAGGATGCAGTACACACAAAGGTGGGAGGCCCGAGTGTATCAGTGCATTGTGGCCTCTTCCAGCTGCCTAACCCTCTTCTAAGTCAGAAACAAGCATGTGACTTGCCTCCACTCAAGGCCCTCAGAGAGGGGGTGGAAGTGTGGCACAGTCACTTCCACAATTCTATTCCATGGTGCCTCTTTTTGCCATCAGACAGGCTCATGGCTTTTTGTTTTGAATCACTGGCAAATGAAAGGAGGGGAGGCAGGAGGGGCATCTGTAAGCAGACCCAGGCCCTGAGGATGAAACGGTATAATCAGAGAAGCCAACCCAGTGTTTTCATTCTAAGGTCTTCTAAGCTAGGAAGGACAGCAAGAAAAACAGAAGACAGGGTCAGGTCTTTCATAAACATGGTATCAGCCCATGCCTGGTAACCACCCACACCTAGGTGTTGAGACAGGATCTCCTTATGTTGTTCAAACTGGCCTCAATCTTAACAGCAATCCTCCTTAGTCTCCTGAGTGCTGGATTACAGGCTGCATGCTGGGCTTCCAGGTGTTCTCAAAACAGCTGGCTGAGCTAGGTCTGTGGTACATGCCTTTATCCTAGAACTCTGGTAGGACTGCAAGTTCTAGCCCTGTCTGGATGACTTAGTGAGACCCTGTCTCAAAAAATTAAAAACTACTAGAATGCAAAGGCCTGGGTTCAATCCCCAGTGTGGGAGAGACCAGCTGGGTGTATTAGAATCACCCAAAGATGATTTAAAAAAAAAGTGCAAAATAGCTATGTCCTATCTGTGTTACAGATCCAGAGGGGTTGGAGTTGAGGCTGGGAATGTGGTTTTAAACACGCTATCCAGAGGGTTCCTATATCCAGGCTTAAGAATCACTGGTTTACTGCACTTGTGTAAATGTCCTTGTAGACCAAGCCTTTTGTTTAACCAAAAAATCTTAAGGAGAAGTGCAAAAGTATACATAGAGATGAAAGACCTTGAGGTGGACACCCAATATGCCCGTGGGAGGCCCAGAAGGCAACTAGCTTTGAGGCAGAGAAAGGAGGCAGCCTGGGACAGCAAGATAGGCACTGCTGCCCTGCTGGCTAGGTCGCCCTCCCACTCAGCTGCTCTGTAACTGGCTTCTCACTCTAGACCCCTTCCCTCAGGGCCTGCATCTCCTGCCACCAGAAGCGCTCAAGCAAAGCTGCTCTCAGAGAGGGATAGGGAGGGCCTATTTACCACTGTTCCCAGCACAGACACTGGACAAGGCAAGTGGTCAAGCTGGGTGAATGCTGGAGTGCAGAAATGTGGCCCAGGCAGCCCAGTGGACTAGAAACCACAGATGAAATCCAACCAATAAATTGGGCTTAGAGGGTGTCACAGGGACCTGTGAAAATCCTTCACAGGTGTTTTTTTTTTGGTCTTACCCTCCCAACTGCCTTGTTCTGGGCAAGTACCAGCAAACCAGTTGGTTAAATGACTCACTGACTTGCTAATGAGATAGCTTCTAGGCCTGTTACAAGAGACTATCAAAAGGGATGCCCCCAGGGAAAGCTAAAACAGGCTTTGCAAAATGTGGATACCTGTGAAAGCCAGAGGAACTGAGGATTCACTGTAATATTCTCTTATCTCTCTGGGTATTTCAGAACAAAACTTTAAAAAGTAAATACAGGAAGCATGCCCAGGAGGCTGAGGCAAGAGGATGCTGTGAGTTTGAGGCTAGCCTTGACCTAAGTAGTGAAACTTTGTCTTAAAAAACCAGAGAAAGTAAATGCAAGAAAAGGAGATGCATGAAGGGACTGAAATCAGTTTTCTTAACTGAGGTGCCTCCAGTCTTTCTTTGGGCATTTCCAACCAACACTCGTTTTCTGTCATTTCAACCATTTAATTACTGAGCCTTATGTATCAGATGCAAGCAGTGAACTAACACTGAGGCTATAGTAATAGAACTAGGTCTCTACACTTCACACCTCCAGAATTCAGTGCCATCTTAAAGGCAACCAGTAGCTAAGCTAGCTGGGTGTGGTAGTGCATGTCTGTAATACCAGCAGCAATCTGGGAGGTTCAAGCAAGAAGATCATGAATTCAAGCCTAGCCTGAGCAACCTAGATCCTGTCTAAAAAAACAAAACAAAACAAAACACCCAAAAAGATCAAAACTCTGGGGATGCAGCTCAGTGCCAAGACCCTGCTGCAAAAAAGTAAAAACATACAGTTAATCAAGTACATCCCACACACATACTCCCATCCCCACCCTGTGCTCGGACCCAGTCCAGGTACTGTGAGAAGATACAGCTCCCCCAGGAATCCCGAGTATCCAGGTCAGGGGTGGGAGGAAAGCAACCAAAGGCAACCATCAGTGTAGTGTGTGCAGCAAGAGATGAGGCCAACAAGGATAAGCACAGGCAAGATGACTAGGTTGGCCCTGAAGGTCTTAAAGTCACAGAGTGACAGGTAATCAATAGGCAATGACATGGAGAAGCACAGGAAAAATGCTACAAGTCCAGAAATATTTAAGGAAAATGTGTACAGAGATGGCTGATTCTCTAAGAAGGCGCTATGGAGAGGAGCCCCTCTGAAAGGGAAGCCAACTGGAAGAGTTACTATTGTGACCAGTTAGGCACCGAGACTCCAAGCGGTGTAAGCAGTGTAAGCTGGGGGCTGATATGGGAAGACAGTAGTGTCCTCAGGGAGGGCAGAGGGTCCCCACTGCCTCTGACCTTCAGCAGGACTCTAGAGCAAGGTGGCCACCACTGAGATACTTCCGTACACTTAAGATTTCTCCAAGTGGATCTGCCACCCTCAGGGATCCACTAGTTCTCTACAAGGATGCTTTGGTTTTGTGTTCCATTCTGATCACAGTAAGAGCACTGTGGCTGCAAGAATCAGACTCCTGCAGGGAGTCCCCTCCAGGATCAGCACCTTTGTCCCACTCTAACTAGAATAGGCAGCAAAATGCCATCTGTCATTTAATGTATAAGGTAGAAGTTCATTATTTTTATACCTACCCTCTTCGGAACATTGTTTGACTTTTCAGTTACATATAAAAACAAAAATAAAAATTTTTACCAAGTTTTATGTACATACTTGAGTGATACAATAAAGTTAACATCTTTTTGGGAGGGGGTAGTATTGGAAATCAAATGCAGCATCTTCACATTGAGTCTTTTTATTTTTTTTGGTCTTTCTGAAATAGGGCTTTACTACACAGTTCAGGCTGGCCTTGAACTTGAAGCCATTCTCCTCTGCCACACACAGTTTGAGTCTTTCTAATTGGCCAGGCTATGCTGGACATGGTGGCACACACTTATAGTCCCAGTACTTAAGAGGCTGAGACAGGGCTGAGGATATAGCTCAACAGCAAAGCACCTGCATGGCAAGTGTGAGGTCATTAGTTTGATTCCTGGCACCACAAAAAAAAAAGAAGTTGAGAAAGTGATTGCCATGAGTCTGAGGCCACTTGGGCTACACAGTGAATTCAAGGCCAGCCTGAATCACAAAGCTGTATCACAAAGAAAAAAGAAGAGAAACAAATACAATGTCCAGGCAAGCTGGGCCTGGTGGTGCATGTCTATAATCTTGGCATTTGGTAGCTAAGGCAGGAGGATTGCTGTGAGTTCAAGGCCAGCTTGGGTTACGTAGTTAGACTCTGTCTCAAAACACCCAAAAACTAACTTACTTTTCTAGGCTGGGCTCCAATTTAAAAAATTAACATCGTGAGGATGTAGCTTGTGCATGCCTACAGTCCCAGTACTTAGGAGGCTGAGGCAAAAGGAGTGCCATTGAGTTCAAAGGCAGCCTGAACTACACAGTAAAACCCTGTCTTAAAAAACCAACCCCCTGCCCCCGCAAAGCTAACATCCTGAAGGAGGCATGTCCATGAAAAAAAAATTATTTTAAAACAATTGGTACATATCTAAGATTTGAGAAACTGTGTGTCTGACAAAAATCAACTGCATTTCAATGTGACAGGTGGTTTAACAAGACAAGCATGAGGTGCATAGCAGTGACTCCCCTCCTGAACTGCGAGTCAGAGAATACCTAAATAAGAAAGAGGTATTAAAAATCAATAAAAAGAAAAGAAAAAAGAAAGAAGGAGGTATTATCCAGGTGTGGTGGCACACCTGCAATCCCCGCACACAGGAGGCTGAGGCAGGAGGACTGCTGTGAATCTAAGGCCAGCCTGAGCTAACAGTGAGACTCTGTCTCCAAAAACAAACAAACAAACAAACAAACAAACAAAACAACAAAAAGAGAGGAAAGATGTATTGAAGGAAAAAAGCTCAAGACAGAATAGCAAAAAGCTATCTAGAAATCCTGGCTCTCAGGCTCCCAGGCCTTTGCTTATGCAATTGGACAACCTGTAAGCTTCAGGCCACTCCCTCTGGGAGGTCTATTTAAGGCCCTAGATCCTGCCCTACCCTGGGTCTATGCCCTCTTCTGTCCCTGCAGTGCTCACTTTTGCAAATACCAGTGACCAAGCCTGCCTTTTATCCCCATCTGGGATAGGATACTCCCACAGGGTGTCCTCGAGGCAGGTAGCTGGGTACAGTGGGGGTGTTCAGGAGGTAACTCTGAAAGGCTTCCTGCTTTAGGTGCACCAGGGCTCAGTTCAAGACCTCCTTACAAAAAAAAAAAAAAAAAAAAAAGACCTCCTGAACTCACAGGAGCAGGATGGGAACAAGAGCAGAGGCACCCACTGGCAGACACCTCAGAGTCACCTTTGAATTCTCAGTCCCTCTTTGCTATATTCTCAGAAAGTGCTATAACCACCTCCCTATTTTCACATGAGGAAATAGAGAGGCTCAGAGAGACAGCAGTGAGCTGGCTGATGTCCAGGCTGCCTCTTAGGGAGAGGATGGAATCTGAGTCAGGATCTGTAACTGGAGACCCTTTTCTTGCAGACGGACTCAGATTAACCACTGCCCAGCAAGTAAAGCCAATGATAAAGAGTTCCAAGGCTGAACACTTACCATGTCTCTTCATGGGAAGCTGAGGAAGAAGTAGAATGTAGGGTAAAGGAAGAGCGATGATGGTCCCATAGGCTGAACCAATGAGCCATTAAAGGGCAACGGTGCAAAATCAGGAAGGAGCTTGGGGAAGACACTGGGGTGGTAGGTACATGCAGGGAGTAGTGGGGTCCTGTGGGGCAGGGGGTGAGGCCCCAGTGCTAGGCTGAGTGTCTCCTAAGGAGGTGACAGCCAAATTGGATACAAGGCAATGGCAGTCCAGGGTACCCTGCTGACGCACCAAACAACAAAGGCACCTGCAGATCAACACCAAGGGTAATTCAAATAAGATGCTCCGTTGCACTCAGACACTTCAGTTTTGTGGTGCTGGGGGTGGAACCCAGAGTACTCCAACACTAGGCTACATCCCCAGCCCTTTTTTTTTTTTTTTTTTGGTACCGGGGATTGAACTCACAACCTCTCGCTTGCCAGGCAGGCGCTTAAGCCACTAAGCTAAATCCCCGGCCCCCCCAGCCCTTTTTTATTTCGAACAGCATCTCCCTAAATTGCCCAGGATGGCTTCGAAACTGCTATCCTCCTGCCTATGTATTTAGGATTCCTGGCGTGTGTCACTGTGCCTGGCTGACACACTGTATATGGTTTAGAATAGATTTCCAGTTCTGAAACTATTCTTCACAACAGTTCTCTCCAGTAGAAGAGAAACCCAACCTTCACTTTATAGATGGGTATCGTAAAACAGGGTTCACAGACACTATGAGGGAGCCAGGGTAACCTAGTCATATCTTCTAATCATGACCTCTGACTTCTGCCCTTTTAATTTTTTTTTTTTTTTTGGCTATGCAGTTCAGGCTGGCCTCTCACTATGAAGCCCTCTCCAGAATTCTCCCAAGAGTGAAATCTACCTGCAATGACCTTATTTCCTTGTCTCTTGGGGAGGCAGAAGAGTAAATGTTATTACTTGATCCCAGAAGGAACTAAGGCCCAAAAGGGGGAGGTGACTGGCCCAAGGCCGCACTGTGTGAGTGAGTGACAGGGCTGAGATGGGCCTAGAGGCCAGGTCCCCCACTTACCTGCAGCACTGAGAGATTGGTTTGTCCAGAAAGGCTCAGTTTTTCCTGTTCAGAGGGGTAGGCGTTGTAGCGGTGCAAGTACAGCCAGTCCCGGAGGATCTTCACTGACTCCTTGGGCAGGTTCCCCCTGCGCTTCCTCTTGCCCGCCAGGGACAGGAGACCTTCATCCTCACCTAGATCGCTGTCAGACATGGTGCCTAGGGGCAAGGCTGGACCTCCAGTGAGCCTGGGACAAGGACACAGGGGAGAGGCATGTCATTATGATGCACTGCCTCTCACCCTGTTCCTTATCTCCAAACAGTACTACAGCCTGGGACACCAGAAATGCAGGAGTTGCAGTTCAAAGGTTTGGGCTATATACAATACCCTAAGCTAGAAGAGAAAAGTCCAAAATGTCACCTTATCATGGATGGCATGGGTGACTACTGAAATAAATAGCAGGTGGAACAGGACTAGAAGTAATGACAGCTACCACTGACTAAGGTCTGTTGTTTTCCATGTTCTTTACTATGTACAGAAGCTTCACATCTATCACCTCATTTAATTCTCACAAACTCCTATAAGGGAGAAATTACTATTTTACTGATGAGGAAACTAGATTAAGAAAGCCATCAAAGGGACTATTATAGTTAACATGAGGTTGCCAAGTGACCCAGCGATTTCACTCCTATCTACCCTACAGAAATGTGAACCTGGGTACACACAAGACTTTAAACACTGGGGCTGGGGGATTTAGCTCTGCGGCATAAGCACCTGCCTTGCAAGCACGCAGTCCTGCGTTCGATCTCCAGTACTGATAAAACAAAACAAAAAAAGACTTTGAACACAAATGCTCAGCATTATTTGAAGTAGCAAAATGGCAGATACAACCAAGTATCCATCAGCAGATAATCAGAAAAGCAAAATCTGATCTGTCTACACGAGGGACTATTGTGTAGCTATATAAAGAAGTGAGTCCTAAAATCTGCTACAACATGGATGGACCTTGAAAACATTATGTTAAGACAGACAGACTAGTCACAAAAGACTACATTTTTTGTTTTTTGGAGACAGAGTCTATCTAGCCGAGGATGGCCTTAAACTTGCAGCAGTCTTCCTGCCTCAGCCTCCTGAGTGATGGGATCACAGGTATGTGAGCTGGACAAGTCCACATATTACACAGTTCCACTTATAGTGGGACATCTAGAAGAGATGACTCACAGACACACAGGAGATTAGCAGTTAGAACTGGGAGCATGGAAGTATCATAGCTGAAATATGTGGGGGGTTTTGAGGTGATTAAAAAGTGAAGCAGGATAGTCACCAGCCTGAAAAATTCAGGGAGACCCTGCCTCCAAGTAAAAAGTAAACACCAGTACCATTTTGCTCACTAGCGTGTTTTTTAGTTTTTTTTATATTTATCTTTGAATAAAATGGATTTGTTAAAAAAAAAAAAAAAAAGTAAAGGCCAGGTGCAGCAACACAGGCCTGTAACCCTAGCTAGCACTGAGGATACTTGGGAGGATAGTAAGTCCAAGGCCAGCCTGTACTAAATAGTGAGACTGTCTCAAAACAAACAAACAAAAAACCCAAAAAACAAAACAAAACAAACAGAAAACCCCCAAAATGCAGGTATAGCTAGCTCAGTGGTAGAGAGCTTACCTAGCAAGTCCCTGGTCAGTCCCCGGTACCACACATACAAAACTCCTAAATTGACTGTGGTGATGGTTGTACATAGTTGTAAATATACCAAAACCACTGATGTGTGTATATATATATATATATATATTTATTTATTTATTTATTTACTTACTTATTTAGTGGTACTAGGGACTGAACTCTGAGCCTTGTGCATACTAGGCAAGCACTCTACCACTGAGCTACATACCCAGCCCGGACGTGTGTACTTTAAATGGGCAAGTTTTATGGTATGTGTTAAACCACAACAAAATTATTATTTAAAAAAGATCCCACCTCCAGGATAAGTTATCAAAGTAGGATTTGGATTCAGGTAACTTGCCTCCCCTCACACACCTTGTGGGCTCTACATTATCCTGCCTCCCAGGTGTCTGAGGCCCAAGAGGAGTCTGGAAACTCTATAATCACCACGGCCTTCAGCAACCCATGTAATATTTGCTGAGCATCAACTGTGTACCCTGCAGGAAAGAGCAGTGAGTCATTCCTCCTGGTTATTTCTTAGACCTTCTCCTTGACAGCCTGATCCCAGACTCAATCTCTCAAAATTCAGAGAGCAAGCAAAACTGGGCTCTGGTCCCTGCCCCGCCCTCCACTTGGTCGTTGTGACCCTGGGGAAACGTCCTCCCTTACCCAGCAAATGAAGGAACGTTTTTTTCCCTAGATATGCCAACTCAGCTGCTCATCCCCTAAAGTTCTCGTTCACACCAGGAAAGAAATTTACATTTTAAAAGCAAAAATTCCAGGCCTAGCTGATGCCAGAATCCAGGGCTCCTCCCTTCTCAGCCTTTTAACAGCTCCCCAGCAGGCCGGGCCAACAGACTCTGGCATCTCCCAGGTTTTGTTTCCTCGACTTGGGCCTGATCCCAGATCTCTAGGCCGGCTAGGCTAGGCTTTCGAGGGAAGGGTCTAGCCTCAGCCAGGCCACCTGGAGGTGAGGCAGGCACTGCTTAGAGGTGCCACTCCTCAGAGAGCCCCATCAGCAGGCTGCATTCTCTCGGAGTCAGACGTTTCGAGCCACCAGGGCTGTTAGGATCAGGGCTCAGGGATGCAGCTCTGGAAGTCTGTGAAAAGTTTACTCAAGGTTATCCGTACAAATTCCACCCTGGCTGCCAGCTAAAAGCCAGTCTGCAGGGTTCCAGGGGTGAGCGCTGGGGATGACCCCTCGGTCTGCCAAATTCTATCTCGGTGACCTGCACCCGAGACCTGACTGCAGTCAGGCAGGCTTCCCATACATACACTCCATACTCGCACATCCTCACGCCAAGTAATTTTAACAGCGCACAGATAACTTGCCTCGACTCCGTGATTTCCAGTACAGACAACTGGGACCCATACAACTAGGCCAACTACTGCATCTGCCCACCCACGAACTCCAATCGACCTGCCCACCCACGATCTCCCTGAAAGGGGAAGTGCCGGACGTCATCACACCGGCCACCAGTTCTGTGGCAGCAACCCTCCGACACAACGACACAACGCCTCGCGAACTCTCCCACACACTCCCACGACACCACCTGCAGCCACTCCCGCAGGAACTTTCTGACAACTGTCCTGGCTCGGCGGGCACTCCCCCGGGCTGCGCACTGGCGCTCGCATTCCCAGCAGTTCACACAAAGCGCGCAGCCTCCCCCGCGGCCCAGACCAAGAGAAGCACATGGCTCCCCAGGCGGCGAAGGGTCAGCCGGCGTTCGGGGCGCCAGCACCCCGGCCCACCACCCCGGGTCAGAAAGCGCGCAGCAGCTTCCCAGTGAGCATACAATCTCGGGGAAGCGAAGGCTCTGGAAGAAAGAAAACTCACGTGTCTGTCCCGGGGCAGGAAAAAGTTTGGGTCCCACCCCCGTTCCCTGCTGTTCGGAGCAGACTGACTCTTCGGGGCGCAGGGCCGGCGGAGCGTGCGCGCTCGGCTTTGTGCTCCCAACTCGGCCCGGAGGGGGAGGGAAGAGGAGGGGGCTGGGCTCCCACCTCCGCACCGCCCCCCCAGTCCTGCGCCCAGACTCCATGTTGGCCGCCCCCGGCCCCCGGGACCGCCTGCCTCCCCCGCGGCAGGCTCTGCTCCCCCTCGTCGGCCCCGAAGGTCCCCGCCGCACAAACTTTCTTCGGGTCGCCGGCCCCACGCGCCCCACCGCCTTGGCCCGCCCGGGAGTGACAGATGCCTCGGAGACAGACTTTCCTTTGTTCCAAAGGAAAGGGGAACTCGCGCGGGCTCCCCAGCCCTCCCCTCTCCCGGCCCTTCCCGCGGCCCCCACCCCCAGCTGTCACTCTGAGCGGCCCCCTCCTCTGTTCGGCCGCGGGGGGGCCCAGCCGGCGGTTAGCAACGTGCACTTTTGAAACCAAACAAACCCGCCCCCCGCGCGCTAGCCCCTGTGCGGGGCATTGGCGGCCCTCTCCCAGGATAGGCTCCTAGGGGACTGGGCCCCCCAAAAGGGCCCCGAGCGAGCTTCCTCCGGGGGGGCTGGCGAGGCCCCCTCGCCGGCACTCCGCAGTCGGAGCTCACAGACACAACGGAGCTAACACACCCACCATCGCACGCGCCTGGACGACGCCCCCTCCCCCGCCGGGTCGCGAAAAAGAAACTTTCCAAGTTGTCCGCGCGCCCCCACCCCCATCTCCGCCCCTCGGGAGTCCCACACTGACTTCTCCCGGCGGCTTTCGGGCCCACGCGGCCTCGAGCGGGGTGCGGGGCGTCCCGGCCGGGGGCGGGGGACGCTGGGGGCGCGCGCCGCGTACCTGCCGAGCCTGACACCCGCCTGACAGCTCGCGGCTGGAAAGCACCTCGCGGCCTGACGTCAGATCCCCTCTCCTCCCCACAGCGCGCGCCTCGCCCTCCCCCACCGCCTGGAGGCAGAAAACAAACTTTGAGTCGAGCGCGGCCAGCTACGCCCACCCCCCGCGGGGAGGGCCGGCGGCGCTGGGGGCTTGGCCCCGCCCACCGAGGGAGGGGCGGGGCCGGCACCTCCTTCCTGCGCCCACCCCCCTCAGGAATGCCACATGGCCTCAAGCGGCGAACGGTGGGACCTCTGCTCGCGCAGTCCGCTTGGGGGCAGGAAGTGGCCCGCTCCTCCTCTCCGAGGGCGTTTCCGGAGCGCCTACTGTGTGCCTGTCGATGGGGTGGGGCGATGCGGAGGGAGCGACAGATAGTGCCAGACTCGGCGTTAGTAAATTTGCTGCTAGCCGCTCTCCTCGCCGAAGCTGTGATGGCTCCCGTAGCTTGGAGGGGAAACTGGGGGACACTTAGTCCTGAGACTTAACCTCCAGGTGGTAAGGGACAGCTCAGGATGCGATGGCTCTTCTGTCCAGGGCCCATGGAGTCGGGAAGAAGGCCATCTCCGACAAAACCCCAAGCAGGTATCCCAGTCACGCACTCGAGGGGCGGTCAGGGGTGCTAACTGGCAGCGCTTAGGGAGCGTTGATGACGCAGCCAGGCTGTGCCCGCGCTTCGTGGGCATCATCCCGTGCAGTGCTCTGGTTATCGGGTAGGTGCTGGTTTACGCGGGAGCCGCAGAAAGGCTGTGCATTTGCTCTTGTCAAGAGTCCACCAGTGTCATCTGCCCAGGTGCGGAGCCCAAGCCTTCCCCTTGCTGGCTGGTCCTGGACGGAAGCAGAGAGTCAGTTGGGAGTTCGTAGCGATCCTGGCAGGTTTGTCTTTCCTCTTCTACCGGCTCCAGGTTTTCCTTGGCCTCCTGCTGCCCGCCAGCACTTCCTTCTCTCTGCTTGGCTGTTCTATGAACTACCTGGCGACGGATCTTCTAGCCGGCACAGCAAAACAGACCTATCTAGGAAGGCCTTTCTGGCCCTGTTTCCTCATCTGGGCTCAGATAGCTAGGGTCTTATGCTTGGAAATCAACAGCCTTGAATATAACTTTTGGTCTCTTTTTGTTTTGAGACAGGGTCTCACTATATAGTCAGGGCTGGCCTTGAACTCATGACAGACCTCTACCTCAGCCTCCCAAATGCTGGGATTATAAGTGAACACCACCACACCCAGTTCTTTCTTTTATTTATTTTATTTTATTTTATTTGTAAGGGGATCGAACTCACAACCAGGCAAGTCAGGCGCTTATGCCGCTGAGCTAAATCCCTGGCCCAACGCAGTTCTTTCTTTAATGCTTGATTATTTTATTGTTAAAGGCCAGGTATTGTTATGTTGCCTAAGCTGGCCCTGAACTTCTGAGAGATCCAGTGAGCCTTCTACCTCAGCCTCTCAAGTATCACGGACCACAAGCACACCTGTGTGCCCAGTTCAGCGTTGTCCTTTTTGCCTTGTTTTTGAGACAGAGTTTTGCTATGTAGCCCAGGCTGGCCTTGAACTCTGGATTATCCATCCTCAGCCTCTTGTAATCCAGTGTTGGGAATGTAAGTGTGTGCTGTGTCCTCATGGTCAGCTTTAGCTTTTGATCTTAATTGCACTTCAGCAGCTGAGAACTATGGGAACAAAAGCCAATTTTTTTCCCCAAACTAACCAATCAGGATGCTGATTAAATGACCTAAGGTTCACCTGGACTCCACAGTAAACCAGCCTTCTTTACAAGCTGAGCACACTCCTGTCCATCCAAAATGTCAGGGATACTACCAGATGCTCTCCGTTGCACAGATTGAGGTCCAGGGTAGCAACCGTAATTTCTTGGGCAAGTCATGCTGGGAACACAGCCGAATGAGAGAACAAGAGAGGCCTCGGCAGTACTAGGTAAGGAAGACAGAACCATCTGGGCCCTAGTTACTGGGGCATCACATGCGTGGGACAAAGGTCTTCAGGAAACTAGGGGTGTCACCAAGCAAGCAAGAGTTGTAACTCTGTCTCTGAATGCTGAAGGAACCAGCACTAGGTGTTGCACCACTGTCCTCAAAGCCAGACTGCAATTTTGGGGGACTTACTGGGGATCTGGTTAGAGCCCAGAGACCCCACAAATCCCACTATTGGCAGATCCCTAGGCTAGTCTTCTCAAGTCCCTTCTCAGTGGGGAAATGGAAATGACTAAATCTTGGAGCCCTTCCCCACCCCACAGGTGGGGGATGTGGGGTGGGAGGTGAAGGAGGCTGGTCATGTGTCAGGATTTCACACTGTCAATTACCCCTAAATCTCAGACTTCAAGAATGATCTTGTCACATTGCTTGGCTAGTAAGTATGAGAATTTAAAATATATGTATATTTTTAGTCAGTAATTCTACTTTTCGGGCTATAGTTTCTATAGTTTGAGAAATGAGTTGTATCACAAAGATAAATGCTTATATGAGATTATTCTTTACCACCTTGTTCATTCTGGAAAATTGCAAGTAACTACTCAGTGGGTGCTGTCTGGTTACAGCAACTCTGGTGTCTCCCCACATAGGACTCTAGTAATGGGATAAAACTGTGACCACTAAGTGGGGTGGGGGTAGCCCAGGTATACTGACAGTTTACTGTGTTCAACTAGAAGGAGCTTGGGGGCTACTTGACAACTTTCATGGAAAAACTTGTCAACTGATATGTTGTTTTGTTTTTGTTTTTGAGATGTGGTTCGGGCTGGCTTTGTATTCCTAGGTTCAAATGATCTTCCTTCCCTTAGTCTGCCAGCAGCAAGATATGAGCTACCATGGTCAGTGGTTTAAGTTATTATTAATTTTTCATCTTTTTCCCATCCACTGTTTTGTCTGGGTGAGGCACAGGGCTCTTGTGTTGCAGACTGGTCTCTAACTCAAGGGCTCAAGTGATTTCTGTTTCAGCCTCCTGAGTAGGTAGGACTACTGGTGTTTGCCACTACTCCAGGCTCGCTCTCTCTTTTTGGGGTGTGTGTGTGTGGTATCAGGACTCAAACTCAGGGCCTTGCACTTGCCAGGCAGGTGTTGTGCTGCTGAGCTACATCCCTGGGCCCTCTCATTTGTTTTTCTTTGTTTTTTAAGACATGGTCTGAACTACATATAGTTCATCGTAGCTTTCAAAGTTGCAGCAATCCACCTGTCTCAGCTTCCCAAAGTGCTATTACAGGTGTGTGCCACTGTGCCTGGCTTCTCATTCAATTTTGACATGCTTCTTTTGTAAATTAAAAAACGCAAAAAACCTGTAGGTTGTGGCTGTGGGTCAACAGTAGGGTGCTTGTCTAGCATGCATGAGGCTCTGGGTTTCATCCCTAACACCACTCTTGCACAAATATATCTGTGGCAAGAAATCCCTCTCCTTTTTCCACCTCATATTAAAGAATCTGTGTCCCTGAGAGAAGAGTTCTGCCTGATAATCAGGCTGGGGTTCTGACCTCTGGGGGACATTTGGGGTAAAGTGGGAGAGATGGAAATGGTGTCCAAGCCAGACCTTGTTGCCTAGGTCATCTGCTGTGGGGCATTGTGCCAGTGGTACACTTTCTAGAATTATTGGTGCACATAGGTGAAAATGAATGTGATAGGAGTTTATTTTTTGTTTGAAACCAGGCTGACCTTAAACTAAGTGATCCTCTTGCCTCTGCTTCTTGAGGCCTGAGATTACAGATGTGTGTCACCACACCTGACTGAGTCTATTTTCGTTAAAAACAAAGCAGAGCAGCTAGCTGACTCCCTTTTTATGGAAGAGGATTCACTGACTGCCAAGATGAGCCAAGTCTAGGCCTCACCACAAAGGGTAAGAAAAAGAGATGGTGCTAGAGTGGGGTAGAGAGGAGTGTGTCCAGCAAAGGCTAGGACAAACAAGTGGCAGGAAATATCTGGGGGTGGTCACCTTAAAAAATGGGAAGAACCTGGATTTGGCATTGCAGGCTGCAAGATGTCCTGGGCAAGTTCCTGGGACAGTGGCTGAGGAGTTTTCTGAGAAGAGACTGGAGTGGGGTAGTTAGGTGACTGCGCCAGGTCATGGAAGTGAAGCTTTGTAGACCTGCCAGGGGACAGGGATTCATGGCTTTCCTGTAGGGTTCTACAGTATCATCCATGTGGATTTTCACTTAGCAACATCATCATTGCTCAAGTCTTCTGCTAGCTTCTCCGTCAACCATAATTGGTTAGTATTCTCCTAGATGGTGGGCATTTACCTATTTTATTGATTAATCAATCTCTCCCCACCTGCCTGACTTTTTTTTTTTTTTTTTTTTTGAGCTGGGGATTGAACAATTCAACGAAGGCCCTTATATGTGCTAGGCAAGTGCTCCACCACTGGGCTACACCCCCACTGCGCTTATTTTTGAGTGTCTGCCTTGGTAGATTGAACTCGAGGCTGGAGCCTCACTGCCTAGGTCATCTCGAAGGCTCTGGGCGGCTGTACCATGTGGTGGGAACGGTGTGGCACTCGGGATTGGGGTGAGTACTTAGGTGATTGAAGCAGATCTGCCAAATGCATTAAACATGTTTTCTCACCTGTGAAAAACCTCAGGCTTTGGCAAGATTCAAACAGCCATGAAGGCTGTTTGTGAACAACGTTAAGGGCCTGTGGAACCACAGGTAGGAGTCTCCTGTTACTGCAGCTGTGCCTCTGGTAGCTGTGTGGCACTGAACTGTAGCCTCACTGGACTCATTTGAACAGGATTAAAGCTAAAGGGTTTTTGCCTTCTTTGACATCTGCCATCAGAGGCTTAAATGTTTCTGAAAGATTCTTGTGTATGTATTCTGTATGTTAAAAATGCACATACTTATTTACATGTATATATGCGTGTGCCTGTCTACTCACAGCTCAGGCAACTCTGGCATTTGTTTGTTTTGCAGTACTGGGGATTGAACCCAGGGCCTTTACACTAAGTTGTATCCCTAGCCTTTTTTGGTTTTTTTTTTTTTTTTTT
>PVJX010006343.1:0-78405 GCA_004027295.1 Dolichotis patagonum
ATACACCATGACCAAGTAGGATTCATCCCAGGAATGCAGGGATGGTTCAACATACGCAAAACAATAAATGTAATCCACCATATCAATAGAGCCAAAAGGAAGAACCACATGATCATCTCTATAGATGCAGAAAAAGCTTTTGATAAAGTCCAACACTCATTCATGATAAGAACCTTACAGAGAATTGGAATAGAAGGTCAGCATCATATTAAATGGTCAAAAAGTAAAAGCCTTTACCTTAAAATCAGGCACAAGACAAGGATGTCCATTATCACCACTGTTATTCAACAGAGTACTGGAAATACTAGCCAGAGCAATAAGACAGGAAAGAGAAATAAAAGGAGTAAAGATAGGAAAAGAGGAAGTTAAATTATCATTATTTTCAGATGACATGATACTTTAGATAGAAGACCCCCCAAAACTCTACTGAAAGATTCCTAGATATAATTAACAAATTCAGCAAGGTAGCTGGATACAAAGTCAATACACAAAACTCAATAGCATTTCTATACACTAACAACAAAAGTACTGAGAGAGCAATAAGAGAAACTACACCCTTTACACTAGCATCCAAAAAAATGAAATACTTAGGAATTAATCTCACGAAAGAAGTAAAAGAGCTATACAGTGAAAATTATAATACCCTGAAAAAGGAAATTGACAAGGACCTCAGAAAATGGAAAGACATCCCCTCTTCACGGATAGGAAGAACAAACATTGTAAAAATGGCCATTCTTCCAAAATTACTATACAGATTCAATGCCATCCCAATCAAAATACCACTAACATACCTCATGGACCTAGAGAAATCACTCCTAAAATTCATCTGGAACCAGAAGAGACCTAGAATTGCAAAGGCAATTCTAAGCAACAAAGCCAAGGCAAGAGGCATCACAATCCCCGACTTGAAATTATACTACAAAGCTACAGTGATAAAGTCAGTATGGTACTGGAATAGAAACAGACCAGAGGATCAGTGGAATAGATTGGAAGATACAACCACAACCACAAACTCACTCAACCACCTTATCTTTGATAAAGGGGCCAAACATGCTTGCTGGAAGAATGACAGTCTCCTTAACAAATGGTGCTGGAAAAACTGGCTGTCCATATGCAGAAGACTAAAACTAGACCCATGTCTATCACCATACACTAATCTAAAATCTAAATGGATCAAAGATCTAAATATTAAAACAGAAACATTAAAAATGCTGGAAGACAAAGTAGCTAAAAACCTCAAAGATATAGGAGTAGGAAGAGAATTCATGAACAAGAGCCAAAGTACACGGGAAATACTTCCCAGAATCAATAACTGGGACCACATCTTATTAAAGAGTTTCTGCAGGTCAAAAGATGTTTCCAGCAGAGTGAAAAGAAAACCCACAAATTGGGAAAAAATCTTCATGGATAGCTCCTCATACAAAGGACTTCTGTCTAGAACTTATAAAGAATTAAAAAAAAAATCAGACCCTCGAAATTCAAAGACCCAATCCAAAAATGGGCATCTGAAATGAATACACAGTTCTCAGATGAAGAATTATGAATGGCAAATAAATACATGAAAATATGTTCATCATCATTAGTCATGAGAGAAATGCAAATTAAAACCACACTGAGATTCCATCTCACTCCAGAAAGAATGACCAAGATAGAAAACACTACCAACAACAAGTGTTGGAGAGGCTGTGGGGAAAAAGGAACTTTTCTACACTGTTGGTGGGTGTTTAGACTGGTGCAACCACTGTGGAGGTCAGTCTGGAGATTCCTCAAAAAGCTGGGTATGGAAGTCCCATTTGACCCAGCTATTCCACTTCTAGGCATATTCCCAGAACTGAAAACATCATACCACAGTGATATATGTGCACCCATGTTTATAGCACCACAATTTGTAATAGCCAGATCTTGGAAACAACCTAAGTGCCCATCAACTGAGGAATGGGTAAAAAAGTTGTGGCATTTTTATACAATGGAGTGCTACTCAGCTATAAAGAATGATCACATCGAGATATTTATAAATAAATGGACATGACTTGAGACCATTCTCTTAAGTGAAATAAACTGAACTCACAAGGGTAAATACCATATAGTCTCCCTAGTATGAGAGTTGATAAGAGTATATAAGAATTTATGATAAGCATGAGTCCCCATCTCATAGCTTTGAAGCCTTTCAATGTTTTCAATCATCAGTTGGAATGGTTTTATTCTGTTATGTTTGACTATATCATGCGTGATGATATGAACAGCTGTTTTGAAGAAAACAAAACATTATGACAGCTATTGCTGATTTAATATCATCCTTCTTAGAAGTCCTACCATGCTTCTTTTTTTCTACTACCATTGGTTTTATCTATCACATTGTGTCTTATTGGAATTTGAATACGTGTGATAGTTTAAACAAAATTTGTTTTATCGAAAATGAGATATTATAGTACCCACTGATCATTTTCTGTTATTCGGTTCAGAAAGCCCTGTAATTCTTTCACTCTATGCAGGCTTTATACTATTGTGTTATGTTTGATATTATTGTATTTGAAACTATGCTCAACTATAGCAGAGTAAGTGATATGGTGTTAGCTACTCTTGATGTCCAGTTGTCTTAATGTAAAGTACTGTGTTGCCTATGTTGTCCTGTCCTGATCTGCTCTGTACTGCCCTCTTTTGTTTTATTCTCTCTCAAATAAAAATTTTTTAAAAAAGGGTTAAATTAAACACAACAAAACAGAACAAAGTGGGTCACAAGAAAGCAATGTAAGAGACATAAATTTCAAAGCTAGACAATCAGAGATATTCACTCTCTATCATATTGACTCTTGTTTTCTTCCAAGTTGTTGTCCATATTGTCACATATAGGGAATTCACATGAAACAACACAGTATGGAACTGATCTAAGCAGAATGAGGAGGGCGTTTCAGGTCTTCAAGACCAGACAATAGGGCAGTCAAGAATGGCTGATATAGTGTCTCTCATTCTCTTCAAAACAGCAGTCCATACCTTCATGTGTGTTGAACTTAACCAAAACAAAACAAGCTAAAATCACTTAGAACAAAGAATGATAGTATTGCTGGATTTCACATGGTGACATTACAGAGTCAGCACTGGGTACTGTAGTGCCTCTTTTTCTTCAAAATAGTTGTTCATTTCAACATGCATTATATAGTTGGCTCTCATAAACTGTTTATAAGCTCTATACATGCATGAGTTTCTACATGTATAACTATCCTTTCTGTATTATAGGGAAAAACAAAACAAAGCAAGACAAAACAAAATAATTCCTAGAAAAGCATGAAGCAAAAAGTCATATAAAACCACAATACAAGGTGATCTACAATGGTTACCAGGATGTCTCAGCAGTATATAACAACATTAATAAAAACAAAGCATTGGAGATATTATAAGACTTCAAAAGCAGGCAATAATCAAACCAGAGTGGGTATCTCAGTGAATCTTGTCATTTTCAGTGTAGTTGCATATACTCTTAGACTTGATGCTATCAATCATAACAGATTTGAATAAAATCAGTCAATACAAGATAGCAATCTAACAAACCAGATTCAAATAAGACCAGTCATAATAAGACAGTATAAGTTACATAGGGCTTCTGATTAAGTTGATAGGAAATTAAGGATGATTACCATATTATGTCCTCTTATTTTTGGGATAGCTGACCTTGTCCTCAAGTCTAGTGTAAGTAGACAAACTGGAACAGCATGTAATACATCCAAGCAGAGTGATGAGAATAATGCAGATTTTAAATTTTGCTACCCCATTAGCAATATCCTCTGCCTTCGTTTTTAGACAATTCCTCCCCTTTCACTCCCATAGGGTGCACTGCTTATTTTGGGTCCCACTGCCTCCTTATATAGAGCACCTCAATGGACCTTATTTCCTGGTCTACTCTGCCTGTGTTTCTCTCTGTTAGTATTTCGAGGCCTTCTATACTAGAGATTATAGCCAATCTTCTCTGCTTCATTTCTCCTATTCTATTTTTCTGCCATTGGTAGTCTATTTTTCTCTTCCACTCCACTGTCTGCCCTGTTCACTGAGGCCTCTCTGCCACTGTTCCTGAAATGTTTTTTTCCCTCTTTCTAGGATGTCCTTTAGTATTGTTTGTAGGGTTAGATTGGTGGTCACAAATTCTCCCAGTTCCTCTTTGTCATGGAAGCATCTTGTTTCTCCATTAATTTCTAGGAGAGTTTTGCAGGATACATCAGTCTGGGCTGGAGATTGTTCTCCTTCAGGGCTTGAATTATTTCACTCCAAGCTCTTCTTGACTTGATGGTCTGTGTCGAGAAATCTGCTGTGATTTTGATGGGTTTTCCTTTATAGGTGATCTGTTTCTTTTCTCTGATGGCTTTTAATATTGTGTTCTTATATTGAATTTCTGGGATCTTGATTATTATGTGTCTGGGTGTAGCTCTGTTTTGGTTGTAGGTGGTTGGAGTTCTGTATGCTTCATACATTTGCATATCATTTCCTTTTTCTATGTTTGGGAAGTTTTCCTTAATAATTTCTGTGAATAGCCTTTGCAGTTCTTCTGTTTTGATTCCTGCTTCTTCATTCACATGCTTTATTCTTGTTATAGATCCTCTTGTCATCCTCTAGCCTTTGTATGGTTGCTGCCTGCTCCCTTGTTATTTTTAAGAGATCTTCCCTTTCATGATCATACATTGCAAGCCTGTGTTCAATTTTTGATAGTCTATCTTTGGTTTCTTTCAAGCAGTTTTGCCAACTTTCTAGGGAGTCTTTAGTTTCTTGGTAATCTCTTTGAATCTGCTTCATGAATTCTAGGGTTTTTTTATATTCTCCAATGAACATTTATCTCCTTTTGTGTTCCTCCATTCTTCTGTCTGTGTCTTCTTGAGAGATGCCCAGCCTTTCTTTTATTAATCTACTTATCTCTTGTTTAACTTGGATTAATATTCAAGTTCACGAGGTCCCAAAGATATCTCTTTATGTCCACTGATGCTGTGTTTGGTGTTTCATGTTTGCTGCCCTCAGTCTCTTTTATATTTACCTCTCCTGGATCAGTATTCTCAGGGGTGGGGGCTGGGAGCTTTTTCTTATTTGTCCCTCTCATCATGTTTTTGGTTCTTTCCGTACAAGTGTATAGTGTAATTCCCAGCCCCTTTTCTTGTTGGTTAGGGTTCTTCGGGACCATGTAGGCTAGGGGCTTCTGCCCTCTGCCGTCAGCTATCAGAGAGTGAAGTGCAAGCAAGGGTAGTATACTCTGGATCCTCCCCTCTGGGCCAGTTGACCTTCATTGGCCTTCACTGGGTCAGTGTGCACTGCCCTCAGGGAACCAATTTTTTTGGGTCCCGGCCCAGTCCAAGCAGATTCCACCAACCTGCTCTGCTAGGGGAGCAATCAACTGAAGCCACTTCCTTACAGAGCCAGGACTTTCCTGCCCAACTGCAATATGTTGTCTGTTGCCCCTTTCCCACAGGAGGGTCCCATTCTCATCACTCACCGCGTGTTGATGCTGGTCTCCGAGAACTACTGGGCTGCTCGACCTCTGACCTCAGTGTGGCTGCAACACGAATTCACTGTGCCTCTGGGTGGGTCATGTGCAGGGCCGGTTCCAGGCAAGCCGCACTCAGGGCTGTTCAGCTCGAAGCTCTGGCCACTTAAGCTAGTCGCTTCAGCATAGGTTCAGTCGCTCAAGTGGATCTCGGGCACGAATGCAAATGGCTTGGCCAGAGTGCAGTGCTTGCCAATCTTAGCTTCTCTAATGGTAGCTCTGGGACCTCGTATTCAAGCGGTTTCTATCCCTTCAATTTCTTCCTGGTTGAGAGAGCATGTCCCTCTGTTTGGATCTCTCCAGGGTGTTCTATTCTGGCATTCTAGCTGTCTCTCTCAGAGAGGGTCCATATCCTGCTACCTTTAGGTCCACCATCTTTGAACCTCCACATTTTTCATTTCTAATTGAACACACTTGAGTATTTTTTTTTGATAAGGTTGGCTAAGGGTTTGTTGATTTTATTTAACTTGATGGCATTGGTGTAGGCAAACACTTTATGAACAAAGCTCCAATTGCATAGGAACTATCAAACAGAATAAGTAGCTGATTTCATCTTATTAAGAAGCTTTTGCACAGCAAGTGAAAACATCAACAGGGTGAAGACACAACATATAGTGTGAGAAAAACTTTTTTCCAGTTATTCCTTGGATAAAGGACTATTATCTAGACAATATAAAGAACTAAAACATCACACCTTCAAAATTTAAAGACCCAATCCTAAATGGTCATCTGAAATAGATACCTCTCACATAAAAATGAAGAAACAGCAAATAAATATATGAAAACATGTTCAAGTTCACTGAACATTCAACAAATGCAAATTAAAACAATGTTCAGATTCTGTCTTATCCCTAATAGAATAGCTATTATCAAGAAGTCAACCAAGAACAACGGCTGGTGGAGTTTGGGGGGAAAATGAACCTTTTCCACTAGTGCAGACTGGTGCAACCACTGTGGAAATCAGTTAGGTGTTTCCTCCAAAAACTAGGACAAGAAGTTCCATTTGAGCCCACAGTTCCCCTTCTTGAAATCTTCCCAAAAGAATTAAAAGCATCATACTCCAATGATACATGCACACCAGTGTTTATAGTAGCACAGTTTATAATAGCTAACTCTTTGAAACAATCCAGTTGCCCATCAACTGATGAATGGATAAAGAAGATGTATCTTTATTTTTTTAAAATAAAATGTAGTACTACTCTGTCATAAAGAAGGATAAGTTTAAGCCATTTCTAACCAAATGAATGTACCCTGATATCATACTCATATATGAAATAAATCAAACACACATGTTTAAATACTACATTGTTTCTCTGGGGGGAGAAACCAAAAGTGTAAATAAGGACCAAAAGGTATGATATATATTGTGAAAAAAAAAGGAAATGTTTAAATGAGGATGGGAACTAGAGAGGGTGGAGAGGAAAGGAAGGAAGGGAAAAGAAAAAATGGAAAAAAAGAAAAAATGTAAATAAAGCTTTTGTGATTAAGGAGGGGAAGAGGAGTTGAATAGAAGGCAAGGAAATAGGGGGGTGAATCAAGTTATATCATGTACAGGCACAAATTCTCATGATGAATGTGATCATTATGTATACCAAAAAAGTGCCTATAAGCTTAATTAAAAAAACTTTTCAAAGAATGAAGAAACTGTCATGCAGTGAAGATATTTGGTTTAGAGTCATCAAAGTAAAGATATCATTTCTGCCACTCACTAGCTGTGTTTTCTTAAGAAAGTTGTACAAGTTGTCTGTGTGCAAAACTACGTATTTCAAGGATTGTTAGAATTTGTATGATTATGTTATATTTTGTGTCTAGATGTCTACCTGAAGCCTCATGCAGTCTTAGGCTTTTTTGGAGGCGGCTGACTCTAGAGTTTGTGATTGATTTGAGGTCCAATGCTGGGATTAGGGGTATGAGTGACGCACCTGCCTTGGGGGCAGTGGTAGCCTGCATACAATATAAAGGACAGATAGAAGCTTGCCTCTCTCTTGCTTGTTGCTTTTGCAATTTTCCACTATCATGAACTGTTGCCTCTCTGCCATGTGCTACTCTGCTTTGGAGCCAGCCAATAATGGACTGAAACCTCTACAAACTGTGAGCTAAATAACCCTTTCTTCCCTTAACTTGTGGGTTTTGGATACTTTACCTTAGCAATGAGAAAAGTAATAAAAACAGACAGTAATATTTAATAGCTGTGATAATGGTAAAGAAAGACATTTTAAATTCTTAAAAAGTTTAAGAAAAAGAATGTGATATTTTTATTAAGGTCGATTTTACTGTAACATTGGAAATTATTATAAAATAACTTTATAAAAGAGCTCATCAAGATATTAATATAGAAAATACACACTAAGGTAATATATATACAATTCATAAAAATAGAATACATCTTGGCATTTGCTTATAGAGTCTGTTACCACCACGTACAGTGCATTGACGTTTAACAAGTTAATTTGAACATCTGAGATTTTTTTTTTAAATCACAAAGAAACCTACCCTATTGGTGTTTTAAAGAATTGTTTACATTGAAAGAGAAAATCTGTACAAATTATGAACTATAAGAGTTATGGCACTAACTGAATGAAAGGATATATCAAAATGTTAGCACAAAGATCCATACCATGGAAGATATCTTAGGAGAAAATCATTTCACAAAATCACTGGAAATAATACCCTTGTTTTGGATATTAAGTCAAAGTGAGTGCCACCTGGGAACAAAAAAACCTAGTAGCTGTATCATATTTCTAAAACAAGTGGTATTTCTTTTTTCTTCAAAATGAAAAATAGATGTGTAAGTCCTATTATAAAGTATCAATGCTTAAAAAACTTCCTAAATTATTTCATAAGCTTTTATTGATACATGTAGCAACTAATTTTATTACTCTAAACATAACCGAATGCTTAAAAGTCTACTTGCCTTTGAATTAATTGTTTTTTTGTTTTATTTTCAGGAAAGTGATCTTAGCTACTATGCTATTATAAAACATCACTGATATGTCCTGTTAGATATTCAGAATAATCTTTAGGAAGTAACTGTTCCAGTGTAATAAATAAAATAAGGGACACCTCTAGACCTTACTAAAAATATGCCCATGGTGGGATCATAAAAATACCTTAACAGTACCAAGGAACATAAGATAGAGTATAGCACCATTTTCAAGTTGCCAACATTGCAACTGTTCAAGAGACAGTAACCAGAAGGGAAACTGATTGTGTAATTAAGGCTGTCTATACATGTGAAAGAGGCCTTGGAGAATGTCTTAGTATGGATAGGTGGACACAGCTATATAAACTATGAAAGTGGTCTGATACTCAATGGTCCCATTGGCACTGTAGGATAAGGCTCGAACCCTCATTCGGTAGGTCTCTGGCTCTCGTAGTGGCCGGGTAGTGTACACTACTCCTTTCAGGTTTTCATCCCTTAAGGCAAAAGGAACAGTCTGCTCCTCATCAACCATGAGGAAAGTTGTCCTGGGATGCATCACTCCATCCTGCGTGTATGCAACAAGCCGGATTAAATCTTGATTGGCAGCTATTCCAAATGGGAGGGAGACAAGTTTATATTCCAAAGCATATGGGCTCAAGGCACATTCCAAATCGTTGGGTGGACAGTTCTTGAGGCAGAACCTAAGAACAGTAAACATATGAAAATATACATAATTATGTGGCTTGGAGGCAAGAGAATGCATGAGGCAGGTGATCGTGATCCATGACAACTTTTACGCCTGTTTAAATGCAGGAGACATTCTGACTTCAAGAGCAATGAGACCCACCCCATGTTCCATGTCATTAACTCACACTAGATGGCAGATGGCTAAGAGAATATGTGTGTCCTGTGTCTTTGCTCTATTAAATTCAGAACTATTTGAGCTCTTGTAAGCATGAATACTACAAGAGTAGTTTCTTTCTTTTCTTCCAGCTAAACCAGGACCCTGCATCTGGTTAGTGCATACTATGCCACTGAGTTATACTCCCACCTTCGAGAAAATGAAAAATCATTTTTGGAAAAAAAATGTGCATATATTGAAAAAATACATTTGTTAAAGATAGGTACACAGGCTACTTAAAAATTATAACACCTATTCTAATACTGTTTGAAAGCTGTAATAGGATATATTCGTATTTGGCTTATTCTTCTAAATGTAACAGAAGATCAGTTAGGATTCCTGAGGGGAATTTTCTTCAGCTGTAATTATCTTCCATATTATTTTAGATTAAAAACTTTATTTTCTTTTTTGGAGCCTACATCAACTGTTTTTTGAGTCATGATGGGTATTGAATTATTTCCCAGAAATGAAGAGGAAAAAATGCACACAAGACCATTTTACAATATATGAATTCCTCAGTTAAAATATTTTTAGATATTTCTTAAGGTTATATTTAAAATTTTCACCTTCCTTTTCGTATTCCCAAAAGATCAAAGACTGCTTTTTGGTGGCTTCTGAGCATCCACACTTGACCAGGTTACAGTAGCTTGGTAAGCATTACCAAGAGGAAAACAAAGCGTGAGCTCCACTAAGAATTTGGTTTCAGAAATTCCTTCATATTAATGGGAACTAACTGGGAGAAAAACTATCCCTGTTTTCAAGCATTCTGTCACCTTGGGAACTGAACAAGTTATAACATTTCTGGAAGAGCAGGGAGAAAATACAAGAGTATGTTCAGAGCCCAGAAAATACTGTTTCAGACAGCTGGAAATTCAAACAAGACAACCCCAGTGGGCAGACTGCTGACTCATCCTTGCTCATCCCCACTTTCTCATGGTGTGGTGAGTCATCAGAAGGGCAGAAAAGGATCGTCTTGGAGTGCTCTGCATGCTGACAACACTTTAGAGTCCCAAGGCAGCACAAACAGAAAATGGAAAATTTCAGAGAAAGGCAGGTTCCACTACCCAATAATACACTCACTGCTGAGGTCCCGCTCCAGACGGTACCTGGAGACCGCATGCTGGGAAGCTACTTTGGAAACCTTGGCAGCCCAAAGTGATTGCTTCAGTTAGTGGTGGTTTGGGATTAGCTTACTTTTTGCCCATTTATTGAAGAGGAAACACTCTGTAACCCCATCCCCTTGGCATTATTGACTTCCTATGAGTTAAACATGACTACAACCAGGGTTTATGATGGTCAAGAAGAGCGTAAAGGATTTTCAGACACATGTCTGGGATGAGAAAGCAGCACATACCCTAAAACAGGGTCCCGCTGGTAGTTGGGCGGACAGGGTGTGTCGATGCACTGGTAACTTCCTCTCATGTTGAAGCACATGCGATTCGGCCCACAGCGAACATTCTGCTCCAGACATTCGTCAACATCTGGGAACAGCACAAGGAATGTGCAGCATCAGCATCAGGAATGAGAAAAGGCCACCACAGCAGGCCCTGTGGAAATCTACCTGGGACACAGATGGCTATCTTTCCCCCATGAATGAGCTCAGTTGTCGTACGTGAGTTTCAGCCATGGTCCCTGGTGTACTAATTAACCAGACTGCTTTGAGGATTCATTTCTTTAACACATGTGAAGAGACATCAGAACACAAGAGCTATGAAAGTAGAAGTAGAGTTGTTGTATTTGGAACACAGAGTGCACTTGAGTTTTGTAAAGGGAATAGTATTTTGAATAGACTATGAACAAACTAAAATTTGAAGGACATTTATGAATAACTTTGTAAAATGAAAAATCTCTTTAAAATGTGAATGCCTAGTATTTTGCTTTTTTAAGTTCAAATTGTCATGAGGGGGGCATAATGCAGTAGAAATTAAAAGTATCAAATTATAAATGCAGGCAAGACTGTAGAGGTCAATCAGAACTTGTGGTGAGAGACAAACACAAACAAATAACAAGAAGGAGCATAACAACAACAATAAAACAGGATCAGATGAATGATCCAAGAACCGCAGTCCAATTTTGATCAAATAGAAGGAGCAATGTTCAACTGATTAGAAAGTGCAGAGTTTATCCTCAGTTGTATGGCAACTCTCCTACGTGTAACAGTGAGATTACAAGGGACATATGCTAATAATATATTTCTATTTTGTTTTCTATGTTTAAGTGGGAACACACTTAAATCATTAGAAATACGAAATATTAAGACAAAGGTAAAGGAAATATTTTTTGGTTTCCTGAAAATGAGTGTTCTTGATCATAATTCTTGAATTTGGGCCATACTTGAACGTTAGGGAATCCATGAAGAAAAATTTTTTGTGTGCATGCACACATATATTTGTGCTGGGGCAGGAGAATGGATATGTGAATGTATATCTGTATGTATGTTAGGGAGAGAGAGAAACACTAAGAGAGAGGCACAGATAAGGAGAGAAAGAGACATTGAGAGAGATAATAATAGGAGAGAAGGAGAAGAGAGAGCGAGAGAGAAAGAGAGAGAGAGAGAAAGAGAGAGAGAGAGACAGAGAGAGAGAGAGAGAGAGAGAGAGACAGAGAGAGAGAGAGACAGAGAGAATTTCCTTGACAGAGCTTCTAGAGAACTCAGAATTTTAGAGGGATTTTGAAATTCCAAAATTAAAAGCCATGTTGTTTGGAAATGGTTTTTAAACATGGGTAGCTGCCGCCTCATAGTGCCATTTGAAGGTTTTTCTTAGCAATATGAGGGCAGGTAAAGATTCCAGGAAATTAACTTCCCTATTCTCATTTGCCTCAAGTTCTTACTAAAATCAATCTGAGAACTGCTGGTGGCCTGGAAGTTTCCTTTATCTTCCCCCTTTTCTAATTTTCTTGTATTTCTCAAAAGAAAGGGTGCCACTAATCCCAGGGCATAAACAAAAGGATGAAAATATTGGTAACACATATTAATGTTAGCAGGCCTTATTTTAACATGGCTAAAAACCTATAGTCTTGACCATATATTTTAACTTGGATTTTGGAAGTGAGTTGGTTCCCAGAGGAAGTTTTATTAACACTTGTTTGAACTGAAAAAAGACTTTAAGCCTTTTTCTGACAGTCAATATGACTGCTTTGAAAATGAGTACAGATTTTAAATTATATAGTAAGCGTCGTCTATTAACTGAGAAAGTTAATCTGCAGTTCTAAAGTTTTGGTGAAAATATATTTTAAAAATGTATACATGACATCATAATGATATAATTGAGATCCTTTGCATCTGTTTAAATTTATCATGAGACACTTTAGAGGTTAATTAGAAAACATGTATGGCAGGTATAAGGTTTTCAAGTCTGAATCAGTTAGATGCATATGGGCATCTGTAGCATTTCTCTTCTTTAGCAATTGAAAAAAAAAACCCACATAGATTCTGATGTGTGGAAAGGAACAATTATATGAGTCCCAAACAGTTCTCCCAAGGTGTGGGATCTGAAAGTCAAATGCACCTCTACCATGGAGTGTGCTGAACCCCAGACATGTAGCCAGTTGCATAATAGCATCTATAGTAGACTTAAGTTGAAGTTGTACGTTGCTTATGTACACTGTTAAATAACCTGGAGAACTGCTATAAAAGAAAGAGAAAGGAGAGGAGAAATTTCACGGAGTGGTGCATTAATCATGTACAATAAATATCAAATTTTACTTTTGAATTATCTGTGATGAGAATTACAAATTTGATTCCAAATACATTTTGCTTTGTAAGTAACTTACAGACAATATAATCATCATAAATTTATTTACAGTCTGTACAAAGTGAAAAATACTGTGCTAGATTGATTGCGAATCACTTACTTGACTTTTTTTTTTTCTGGGGATCGAACTCGTGACCTCGTGTTTGCCAAGCAAGCACTTACACCACTGAGCTAAACTCCCGGCCCCAGTTCCACTTACTTGACTTTTAAATTTCTTGTATTTGCTGATAATGACACTATAATATGTTTTATATTACTAGTTTTAGTACTAGTTTCCCTACTGGAATTTTCACAGTGTGAAATGAGTTTTTACTTTGGTTATGTCTTGCCTATTACCCCTGCAAAACAATTTCTAATTATGATTTTACCAGTCAAAAGTGCTTCCTCTCCTTGACAAATTGAGATTGTCTCAAAATGAAATGAAAATTCTTCTAGGAAAATTTGAAAGAAATTCAATTAGCCTTATCTTCCTTTCTTTTATTAAAAAAATTTTCCCTTCACACCTATTTTGAAAATTTCATTTTATCTCTAATGTTTATGTTGAACTCATGCAGAGACAGAGATCAGTGGATTGCAGGGACTATGAAAAGGGCAGAGTGGAGACACATCTGTGTGTATCGTAAGAGTATCTGACTTACAATACATTTCCGATGGCTGAGTATGAACTTATAAATATCAGAATCTAATATACCAAGTGTTTGTCCTTAGTCCATGATGATGTTTGTTTTTTATAAAAAGCTCCCGTAAGTACTGAGCTGTGAGGCAAGTGGCCCTCCTTGGTCCAGTACTGTCTTTTCAAGATTAAATATCTCACAGGCTTTTACTCTTCAAACTCTACTCAGCTATTCTGCTCATTGTCCTTAAAAAAGGAGACACAACCAAATACAAAAGCAAAATAGAAAAGAAGACAAAAGACCAAACAGAAAAACCACATCTTTGTCTTTTGTTAACAGTGTTAACAATGAGGTGCTATTTTATTTTTACTAAACATCGCAATAATGTTATGATAGAAATTAAAGTTTAGACATCTTATAAATATTGTTGCTACGAGTAATGGGTCCTTAAATCACCTTTAAAACTATTTATGTTACCACTTTAAAATATATAAATGCATTTAATGAAGTGTTTCTGGACATGTTGAAAAAGTCATCTAAGATAAATGAAACATCTGTGTCACAGAAAATGGAAATAATTCACATTCTTGAAAAACAATATAGATTACTTTTTTAAAGAACAAAAATGGATGCGAACAATCATTTCAAATGCAGTGCCAACATAATGTTTTTAAGGTTTTAGAATTAGGTTAGTGATGCATAAAATTAGACCTTTTAGTTTCTCATCACTGCTTTTCATTTTACAGTGTGGTGACTCCCATTTTTAAAAAGAATCTCTGTCCTTATTGCACATTATGTTCTCTTTATTTTCCCCCTTTTTTACTGACATTTCTGTCATTAACATATAAAGCTTTAGAAAATTCAATACAAGTGAAAAGTACTCTTTTGTTCCTCATAGAAAACTCCAAGGTGACAAACACTCTCTAAACCTATAAAGTAATTCCAAGTTGTGTTTCTTTGAAACCACAGAAATACACAGCCCATTTAAATTGCAAACATTTCAAGTGACACCTCTTTATGACTTGTTCACAGTATTTTCCATTCTGCAGTACAAATAAAAGCTGAAAAATGTTTTGAGATAAATGAGTGACTAGAGCAATTAAAAATAAACTGGCAAAGTTTAGAAAAGAAAAATAGCCCTAATGAGTCTCTGATAGAACACTTTAAAATCTAGCAAAGAGGTTTTATGGTTCAGTTGGCTATTCCAAATATCCCATAGCATCTGCCCTGTTTCTATCCATGGTGCCTGGTACAACTAGAGGGTATGCATTTGTAGTAGTGGGCATTGGCATTCCTGAAAGATTCTTGGGTTGAAGAACTGAGGCAGGTTCTATCACACATATTCAAATTCCAATAAGACACAATGTGGTAGATAGAACCAACGATAGTAGAACAAAAAAAGCATGGTAAGACTTCTAAGAAGGATAATATTAAATCAGCAATAGCTGTCATAATGTTTTCTTCAAAACAGCTGTTCATATCATCACGTATGATATAGTCAAACAAAACAGGATAACACCATTCCAACTGATGATTTAAAACTTTGAAAGACTTCGAAGCTATGACATGGGCAGAGTCAATGCTCGTACTCTCTGATGCCATGAAACAATGTCCTTGTTGCTCTCTGCAACATGTGAGACAAAGGACTGCTCTCAACATTTGGGATCTGACGTCAAATCTTACTTCTGTACTTGATTTGTTTTAGGAGACTGAGGCTCACATAATTACTTCAAGAATCAGCAAAATAGGTACAAACTATTGCCCTTGGTGTTTCTACACTGTTGACTAGGTGAAGTAATAGTTGCTTTGAAAAATATAACACTGTAATATAAATATGCTATTCTAGTACTTTGAATCTCAGTAAACTACTGAGTATGAGTAAGTTTTTAACAACATTCAATGTTCAATAAATGGGAGCTGAAGTTATCACTAAATTCAGGTTAGTTCTTCAGACCCCTTGCTCCCCACTCCCAGGGAGAGTGATCAAGGAGGGGAGGGACAGAGGTAACTCATGATAGTTAATGCAAAGCCGTGCCCATTCTGGTCTTGGCACATTTTTCAAAACACATTTTCAATGAACTGCATTCCTAGTAAGTCTTCTGTGAATCTCAGAGACAGAAAATTCAATAGCAATTTGATTGCTTTCAATAGAGTATTCTTTGGAAGATTTCATTTGCTATAACTTATAAGGATATAGATTTTACATAAGAGAAATTAATAAAAATTAAGAAACATTATTTTCTATATAACATAAATTTTGTTCATGAAATTACAAGGGATTCTTACAAGATTTTTAAAAAGTTATACAAATTCTAATTTCATTTTAATATGACTATACATTGCAATATTTTAAAAAGGCCTCATCAAAGCACAATTATCCACTCACACTTTTGGGTAAAATGGAAACTACTGAGATTCATAGTTTTCCATTATTGCTACCTTTTGCCCTCAACTAATATAGCATAAGCTAGTGTTTTGATTTATTTATATCTGTCTCCACTAGATCACAAGCACTTGAAGAGAAGGACTGTATCTTGTTCATCTGAAAGTTTAAGCCTTTTGCCTCCTTCTGTCTTAGCACAAGAGTGTTCCACATCATTTGCAGATTAAAACAATGAATGGATTATCTATTTTATTATCCACTAATCACTAAAAATAAGGATAATGAGAGAAAAATATAAGATAATGTTTTACACCGTCGTAAATTTTCTGAGCCTTCTTTTGACTTTCCCTTTCATCTTAGCTAAACAGCAAAAAAGTTTAAAGAAGTCTATTCCCGTTGTTTACTTGATCTCTCAAGTGAAACCATATCAAAAATGATTCTCAAAAATGATTCTCTTTTCCTCTACTGATTTGCTTTATGTTTGAGAAATGCTTAAACATGAGCCCAATCAATGGGAATGGGACAAAAGAGAAAATGCTTAGAATAATTATTGACACAACCTTCTTATTTGCTCCTATGTTGGTTGTAAGCTAAGTTGCAGCAAGAATCATCCCAAAATTTCCTCACCTTGGCACGTCTTTCCATTAAGCATGAGTTGATAACCGGGTGGGCAGATGCACTGATAGCTTCCAACAGTATTTTCACACTCGTGCTGGCAGATATCCCTATTCTGACATTCATCAATATCTGTCCAGAAAGAAAGGAGAGTATATAACCATGTCAAAGGCAGAAGCTATAACAGAATGCACTAAAAACAGGTTGTTGATGTACAGTAAGAAAACTTCTTTGTGATCTAACACCCATGTGCCTAAAATGCTTGGTGCTCTTTTATATCAATGTCTGCTAAATGATATAAAATACTATTAAACATATTACCACAGACACGGTACACTATGTTATGAACATATTTTGACATCTTTACAATATATCTAAGCTGAAGTTCCAAACTAGTCAACATTTTGTTAAACAAGTTAGAAGGAAATGACAAAGGTGACAGATTTGTGTAAGGCTTTAATCCACTGAAGAACTAAACTCTTGACATAGTGCTCAAATTCATCTAAAAGATAGTTTTTCCTGAGATTAAAGGTAAAAAGAAATATTAGCTTTTACTCTACTTATCTTCATCTAGCTTTCCTTCTCCCTGCACCAGCTAGCCCTTGCACAGTTTTTCCATAGACAGATATCATCAAAAGGAAATGTATTCATTTTGTAAATACATGCCTATATTTTGTAATCTGAGTAACTACTTTGAAGATAACAATATGCTATATATTAATGATTGTTAATCTCCTATTATATTGTTTTGAAAATTTGTACCTTCATTGCTCTTTTTTCATTTTAAAATAAAAAAGAAAACATTTATTTTATGATAGACATATTTAACAAACTCTTCAAATAATTGTAAAGTACAATAACTTCATATATGTAACTGTGCTATGCTCAGCAGGCCACTGACTTCTGAAAATTTTGGCTGATTCTTCTGCCAAAAGGGAGCAATGGGACCAGCTCCCCTAGTTTACAGGTTTGTTGGAAAGTTCAAGTGCAGTAACATCAGAAAGCATTTTATAAACTGCATGGAAGGTATCTGCTGTTAGTAAACAGAAATGAGAAAACAGAAATACAAAGAGGAATGAGAACAGAGTATAATTCAAAATTAATTGATGTTTGCTTTAATTAAGGAATGTGATTTTGGAGGTTTAACATTTCTTGTCCCAATTGTGTTTTGCTTTAATATTTAAATTTTTGCATAGTCCCTAGGTAGTGGAAGACTGATTATGACATGAAATAGGAGCAGGTGTGCTTTAGGGTGGAACTTTACATGAAGTGACTTCTGGGAGATGACTTTCACAGAGCAGAAGGGTTTTGCACATACAAAAATATAATTGCAATGATTGAAAAACCTGTTAATAATAAATAGGCAACAAGTATTTGTCAATGTCTCTATCATTTCTGTTAACCACAAGGTTCATTCCACAACATGGGTGAGTTATTTGTACTTCTCTCCCTTTAACCTTTAATTACAAGAAAAATCCTAGATTATGTTTAACTCCAAGTAGTTAACATGCAACCCTCTCGATACATGAATTTTAAAGTAGCCCCATGTATGATTTCTGCATGCAGAAGCAATACAATGCATTATTTCCATTAAATTTCAGAGTCAATTTATCCAAAAACTAAATTGTAGCTCAACTCTAACAAGATTCCATAATGTTAATGTGAATCATTTGTAACTTGTCTATCCGAGATGATTAATTAAATGCATATTGTACATTGTTCTCACAAAATTCAGGGGTTGTCTGCAGTCTCAGTATAAATTTCTTTATTAGTCCCAATGCTATAAAATTGTCACCATATTTTAAGTGTTTAGGTCTAGTCATTCCAAATAAATTTAAATATTCAGGAACTGAATAGCTATGAAAGTTTACTTTAGATTTTCCAAGATTGACATTTGTTTGGAGACAGGAGCTGCCTTAAATACTAGATGATTGCCCAAGAAAAAGTAAGTCCAGTGCACCAAAATACTGGTGTAATAAAAACATAAAGACAGAAAACATAAGATTCAGATATGGCAAATTAATAGCTGTACGTAGTGATGGAAAAATAGAGACTTGGGTTATTAATCAGAGAAATTTTCTTAAAATGACTTGCATTTTCAGCTACATTAGAGAAAACTAGCTAGACAGTGTATAGAGCTGGCATGTGTTTTAGTTAATCTATCATAGCATAAAGAAAGTTTCTGGGCAGGAATTAAGGTGGAACAGAGGAAAAGAGCTTGTCTATAATGAAGTCAGAGAATGGAATGGTAATAGTCATGAAACCCCTTCAGAGAGAATGACAAGAAGGAAAAGACAAAATGTCAGATGTTGAATGTCAATAGAAGAACAGAGAAAATTTTAACTAATGATAAGTCAAAATTCTAGGCCTGAAAAATAACCAACACTGAGAGTGTTTTGGAGTACACAAATTTAGAAATTGTGTAACACGACCATATGGACAAAATGCAGAACCTTGTTAATAAATGAGTTAATGTTTGAAGGATTAGCAACTGGCACTGTCCACAGTGCTGTGAAGCTCTTCACTAGAGAAATACCCATTCTGGCAAGTTTCAGGAATATCAGGATATCTAGACAGGACATATCTGGTAAAATATGAACCAAAGAACAAAGGAAAAAAATTTGAGTATTCAAAAGGATGGAGGGTCCAACTGAGTAGAGAAGGATAAAAATTGGAGTCCCCCTAAAATTGACCAAGAAAGTATGTCTGACAATGTAATAATGTAAGAACAGGGCTTGGTAAAGGGTATAAAAGAGAAATAAAACAAAACAAAATAATAACAAAGCTAAACTCATTAAAAGGAAGAAATCCTTAAAATCTTTGAATGTTTAATAGAATGCAAACAGGAGAGAAGAAGCAAAGTGTAGAACACTTAAGAAAATTAAAAGAAAATGAGGTTGGCTCCACGGTGCTTTAATTTAAACAGAATTTCTACCTTTCCTCCCTCTCTATTTCTCTATTCCTTTTCCTCCTTGCTTTCATTGTCACATCTAACAAATAGGCTAATTTCTGCTTGCTAATTCTCCTAAGCGATTAGTTCAATGATATGCAAACTGTGGATATTTGCAGAAAATTGAGCTAAATGAATAACAGATGGTAAGGTTTACAACTTAACTGCAAAAACAAGGCCTCAGTTCTTAAGTTGGAAATTTCGCTTTTGCAAACAAATGAAATTATAGACTTGAGAGTTTAAAGATATTGAATGTACATATTTTACAGTGATGAAAGCAACTTAATTTTGTCCCAGTTCATATCTTTTCTGTGATATACATACACACAATAATCAAAGCGAAAAATTCCATAGTGTATGTGGGCTGTCATTTAGAACAACTAATTAATCCACTGCTTTTGCATCAAATGTAGTCACAAACTGATTGTAGTATGTTATGTGACAACAGGTATATCTTCTTAAAAACAATCATTCTGGATGCCACTAGAATTAAATTTAGTAACACTTTTAGGGGCAAGCAAAAAGAGAAACTGTTAATATAGTACAATCAATTAAAGAATGTACATATATAAATGCATCATTTATTTGAATAAAGCTTGTAATGGTTTTAAGCACCAAAATAAATGTCACCCCAGACTTTAGATGGGATGTAGCTCCCTGCAATCAAACAATGACAAGTGCTGTTCCCCTGGTCAAGAGAGCCCACAGAAAGGAAATGTAACACGGCTGACATTTACCTATACATGTGTCATGGCTTGCCTCAGAGCCTTCAGGACACGTTTTCCTAATAGTCCTTCTAGTCCTGGAGAAAGATGTTCTGCTGTTTCTATACTCTGAGTAGGAGCTGTAGAGATGTGAGTACTGTCTGTAATGCTGCTGAGGTTGACGGTTGTGTCTCACAGGGGAGAAGCGGGCAAGATTATAGCTACTGTACTGAGTGCCATAATGTGGGAGCCTCTCCAATCCAGCGCAAGATTTCCCGTCCCCTAATAAATGTTGTCCTGGGGGGCAGACACACTTGAAGCTGCCAGGGGTGTTGGAGCACTCGTGTGCACAGGGTTTGGGCACCTGTTCACATTCATTAATATCTGCTCATGTGCCATGATACATAAAAAAGAGAAAAACACACATACACAAAACACAGGAATAAAGAGTCAGTCTGTGAAAGAAACTGAAGACATTATGTTACCCTCCACAGCCAGCAATTCTCAGATATTGTGAGCTTTTGAGAGAGCTTTAATCACACATTTATGAACATATAAAGAGATCCCATGACTCTCCCTAGGCACTGCTTTGCTTGGTGGGAACCCTCATGTATAAATTTTATTTAAATATTCAAGTGTCTCAGAAAAGTAGACACTAATTCTGTGACTCCATCCTCTTTTTAGTTTTTGTTGTGATGGCTTTGGATCTAATGAATTGTTTCAGCATCATCTCCTTTGAAAGCAACAAGGTGGAGGTTTGATCAGTTTGAGCCAAGTTCTCCACGTCTTTACACGTAACGGCAGGTGCAAAACACTGGCATCTGAATCTTACAAATACGAGGCCGCATTCTGAGTTCACCTTAGAGCGACACGCTAAATTGTTTAAAGTTGGATTTTTTTCCTCTGGGAACAAGATTCAAAAGAGTGTGAGATTCCAAGTCAATAAAATTTTCATGAAACTATAGTTTTACTCCAAAGTAAATCTCTTAATCAAATGATATGTGTAAGTTTTCAAATTTTTTCTTTTAACTTGTCTGTCTTTCAAGAAAAAATGTCCTTCAGAGAGGAGTCTGATTTTAACTAGTTGACAATGTTGGAAACATTTTAATATGTTTGTATGCAACCTTTACAATATGTCACTACTTTTATGCTTATTTCTTTGATTTATTTTTATGTACGTGGACTTTGTCTTTTCTGCATCCATCTTTGCCTTTTTATGATTTATTATCCGTGTAGAAGCCAAAGCGATTTTTTCCAGATGTAAACTGTCTCACACTGCTCATCTACTCGAGCCCTGTCGCCCTGGCTCAGATAAGCCTGGCTTGCCTGAGTGGCAAGCCGGACAAGAGAGACTGTCTGAGACAAAAGGGATTGTCTTGGACCACACAACATGTATACAGTGGTACCTCGGTTCATAACTTAGTTTGTTCTATGATTTTGGAAAAAATGGCCACATTTGTGCTTTTGTGGGAAAGATGGCGCCTGTTTTGTTTGTCACCCAATTCAGAGTTTGCAAACAGAAACAAAATTTTGTCCAATGCTTCTGTTGTGAACCAGATTGTCTGCAAACAAGAGCATTCATGAACCAGGAAACCACCGTAGTTAATGTATACAAATAATGAAACTTTTTATTCTGAAATATTTTTTGTTATAGCACACTTAGGGAGAAAACTGAAACTATCATAGGCTCTTTCGCTTCTAACTTTGCTCTAGCAGGGCTGGTCCTCATTGCACCTTGATTATGGCAACACACGTCACTCAGAGCGGCCTCGCCTTGGCTGTGCTCTCTGCCTGGAACTAACCAGTCTAGACTTAGAGATGACACCTGCTCCTGTATTTCATTCACTGTCCAGAAAGGCTGCCTGATCACGGTGCTACTGCCCTAATCAGGTTCACTAGTTCCTTTGCCCTGTTTTATTTTTCTTTAGAGTGTTTATCATCTGAAATTGCATTCTATATTTATTTTGCTATTCTTCTCTCTCCCCATGGAAGTAAGCTCCATGAAGACACAGACCTGTTCTACTCTGTTTCATATTCTTTTTTCCATAATTGAGAACATTCTCCAGTACAAATTAGGTGCCCACTAAATCAGCCGCTAATCTGCTGAATTAATGAAGGAATAAGCTACATATGTTGTGTCAAGAACTCACTAGCAGTAGAAACAAAAAGTGTTGCATGAGAAACTATGGCTTTGAATACAGAAACCTGAGTTTAAAAGCAAATGTAAATCTTAATTCTATTGGTAGAAGGAAAATTAAATCACATCTCTAGTTTACATTTAGTTATAATATTAATATTATATCACTAAGTGCTTTTAATCTTCCATACCATTACAAGTTTCAGATGCAGGAATAATGGCATTAATATTGAAATTAATAATTTTGAACTAATAATTAAGCCAAATTATTTTTTCAAAAGATTAAAAAGAAGGAAATAGAGGCACAGAATTGCTTCTAATTTAAAAATATACTCGTAAAACCAGTAACATTTTAAAAAGTTATTTTCCTTTCTATTTGTATGTCAGTGGAGTATGTACTTGCAATTCTCATCAGAAGTGAATGAAACCCAGGAATCAAAATCAAATTCTTTAAGCCATTAGGATGAAAATAATATAAAAAGATACAATAAAAGTAAAATTTGCTTTAAAACTATTTAGTAAGCAAAATTAAAGTTAACACTTTAATCTTTTTAAGGCAATGTCCTTACTTTCTTCCTTTATCCCTCAGTCCAGTGTCAGGCATTCAACTGTTCAAATTAGTGAACAGATAAACAGAATTTATTGCAGTTATTAAATTATATATAAATTACTATATCTTAATAGAGGGCTAAAATGATGCTATGTATTTCTACTATTAAAAATATTTCATTTTAAAAAGTTTCTAGCAATGGTATTGGCTTGAATATTTGACTTTTGCAAAGCAGTGTGCTAGGGACAACAAAATGAAAGAACCAAGCCTATCATATTTGCCATAAGTAATAATTTACAAGACAGTCAAGGCAATCAGGTCTACTAGGCAATCGGGGCAACCAATTTTAAAACTATAGCATCAAAACCAGAGACTAATATTTAAAAGCTTACATAATTTTACATTGCATTTAAATAATCTGAAGAATTTGAAAGATCAGTTTTTTAATTATAAATGTATTAATTTTTTTAATGTATGTGATTAACTTCTTAGAGTTATTTTCTGTAAATCTTCTGTACTTTATATTTAATTGTAACTAGGATGGATAAAATTGGCAATTGGGAGAACTGACTTGAATTATTTTCATAAAGAGAATGAATGGTGCACAGAAAATACTAAATACATAATAAGGTAACAGTTATCAATTCATTTGTTTTAAACCTCATGTGTAAACTTTCATACTACATACAAGTATGCTTCACACTCGAATCAGATGTACCTATGCTATCAACTTACATAATGTACATAGATGACTAATGAAATAATATCGATAATTAAGTTGTCATAGTAATTATATCAGAACCTCACTTTTTGTGTAGTATTTGGTAAGCACTCAGTAAATTTCTACATTATCACCTGAAATTTTAATATAAATCAAACTCAGTATGAAGTCTCTGAAGACATACCTGATTATGCTGTGAATTAAGTCAATTTACATACCTTCAACTTGTAGCAAGAGAACTGGTGAGGATAAAGACAGTGGTCCTAAACACCTTGGTAAGTCTAGATAACTACATTAGACACTTTATTTACTCAGCAGGAATTCCTATTAACTTACCCATACAAGGTCTTCCAAGTCCTTGGGACCGATAACCTCTTGGGCAAACACAGCGGTAGCTGCCTCTTGTATTCTCACATATTTGGTTATATCTGCACTGATGGGTCCCATCTTTACATTCATCAATGTCTACAGACATGGAAGTAATAAAAAGTAGTAACACTTCCTCTTTTAAAACCCAAAGTTGTTACATTTAAAATTAATATTAGGTAGAATTACCAAAGTTCGTGCTTCTTACCATGTGTGTTTTAGGACTTGGGTTTAGAACTCTTGGATTCAAGTCCCAGCATTCTTTGGCCATCTTACTTATACTGATGACTAATTAGTGTTTATGCAGATTTAAGGGAATTGAGTTTCTTCACTTCTGATCTAGTTTTATATATCTAGGTTCTGACTGGAAATCTCCACTCCCTATTTCACCAGTAATTGAAATCCAGCATGCTTCCATGTCTTATCTTCACTCCCTTATTACAGCAACTGTACTCCTATTTTCCTAGTCAACCAGGCTACCAAATATCTTTAACATTCTTTAAATTGCCAAGATTGAGTAATTTTGTTTCCTTCAATCAACACTGTAAAATTTTCACATTTCCACTCCCAGCGAGCCGCATTTTTGCTGAAGCTTCTTAAATGCCCTTCTGATTTTTCAGCTCATCTCATTTCTACTAATTACAGCTGCATGTAAACTGTACACGATCCTCTCAGTTAGCTCCTCCTCCCCCCAGTGGTGGAGATTAAACTCATGACTTCACCAGGAGCTACATCTCCAACTTGTTTAGAATTTTCATTTTGAGACAGGGTTTTGCTAAATTGCTAAATTGTGCAGGCTTGACTTTGTGATCCTTCTGCTTCAGCCTCCAGGGTTCTGGGATTATAGACAAGAGCCATCATACGTGACTTGCTACTCTTGAAATAAAGAAAATAGCTGAAGTGAGAGCTGAAAAGCTTTAATATTTAATAGTACAACCCTGCTCCCCAGAATTTTTTTAAGTATATTAAACCCCCATGTGCCTCAACAATTATCAAGAAATGGTCACTATTCCTCCATTTATATCTATACTTGCCATTCATATCATTATTTTGAACTGAATCCAGGACATATGTAGCTCTATTAATGAATATTTTATAATTTTTTTTAAAAAACTGCTATTTTTTAATGAGAGGCTTAAATTTCTTTTGTTTTTGTGGTACTGGGGATTAAACCCATGCATGCTGGGCAAAGGCAAGCACGCTTCCAAGGAAAGTATGTTCCCAACCCTTAAACTGAAATCTCTTTGTGATTATAAAACTTGTATAAGGTAGACAGTTGTCAAAAAGGAAAAAGACATTTTAAGAGTTTATCTTTTCATGCAGCTATTTCCTTACAGGAAAGTTTTGCTTTCCTTTTTCTACCTTCTACCCCTATTAACACTCTTACTAGATCTAGTGCTTTCTTGGGTACTGTTAAACAGTTTTTTGTGTCCCTACTATAGTTTTCGTTCTGGTTTGTATTTCCCCACCCCCTCTTGGTGAAGGGAGTTGAGGAGATCCATTAACCCTAGAAGACAGTAAGCACACAAGAGCAGGGGAAGTTCCTGCTTTCTTTTTGTAAATTCTGCAGTTGTGGGCTGGTATAAAATAGGCACGTGAAGGACAAACTTTGGGAAAAAAATATAATTTGCTTTATTTTCTAGTCATTGATTTGACACCTCCTAATTCAGTAAGCTACTACAGAATAGATGCAAAGAATAAACTTCAGGCAAAAGATAATTTATTATCTGGCCACTGATATGACATTCAAACAATATTTGGTTCTAAAATAAATGTTTTGAACTTTTAATAAATCTCCCCAAACATATTTTTAACCCTGCTATCAAGTTCTAAATGTATATGGTAAATTTTACATTAGAAATGATGTGAGATAATACACTTCATGTAGATATTAAATTATGTAAGCCAATTGTGTAATTGATGAAAGTTCAAAATGGTGGTAAGTTTCCACTGTCAGTTTGTGTCAACCATGTTGGAAATTAGGACAATTAATGGAGACAGAAAGATTTCTTGTTAACTTAAATTTACTTTCATCATTAGTTTTTAAAGTGAAAGCCTTACTTGATTGATTTACAAATAGTAAGTATATTTCAGTCCCTGAAATGATCAGGTACTCACCAATGCAGGTCCCATTTTCTGCCTTGGTCATTCCATTTGGACAAAGATCAATGCACTTATAGCCACCACGGGTGTTCTTACAGTGCTGATCGGGCCTGCATACATTCTGTCTACACTCGTTCACATCTTGATGAAAGAACAAAGGCAATGCAGATTGAGAAAATGATTTCATCTACTTTTTCAGAGAAACCATTCCTTTGAATTTTAAGGATGTTATGAAGAAATATGGATGTTCACTGGATCATCATTGTGGAGGGTTACCTGACTAAATCCAACAAGGCATGTAACACACCTTAAAACAGAATGATACAAATAAAAAACAAAGTATTGCTTTACAGAGATGGCAGCATATCAACCACTTTCACTTTCTAGAAAAATAAAATTTATACATGTAATATTAATATTTATGTGTATACATATATATGTATGTATGTATATTATACTTTTATGAAAAACTCAGTAAATAGTGGAAATGTTAAAAGAATGGTTCTGTAATTAGAAAATGAAATCCATAAAATACAGTATTTAACTCCATTTTAAATGTTTACCTGGGTTAAATCCATGATGTATGGTTGGTGACCTATATATGAATGTCTTTTTTTTTTAATGAATCAGTCTTTAGACACAACATATGTATTTAGATCATACGACCTTAAGAAGACATATATATCCTTTATACATCTTTTTCACTATCAAGGATAAAGTTTATTTTGAGAAATTTACATTACTTACATTTGAATTGAGCTGGAATTCATCTATTGATTTAAGTTTAAAGCCATTGCTTTAAACTCCAAGCCTTTTTCTTACCCATGCATTTTCTGCCTTTGAGTTGATACCCAGGTTCACATCCACAGTGAAAACTTCCTATGACATTGAAACAGCGTTGGTGACAGGGGCTGAACTCTTGACATTCATTAACATCTGTTAAACAAAGCAAAACCTTCAGTACATCCTGTTAGGAAGCCTTAGTTAATTCAAACCAAATATGTAACATTTTAATGGTCTTGATAATGACCATGTGTAAGATCTTGTATAAAACTAACCCAATACATTTGCTCTTGTATCATGTGCTAAGTAATTGATACAATTAATTGCCAGCGAGATTGTCTCTCCTCATTAGGGAATAATTCAGAATGTTGATGAAACATTCCTCTGTTTTAAGTATTTTATCATATGTCTCCCACTCCTGTTTCTAGAACACTTCAGTTCTGGAATGTTGCTGACAGACTAAGATAAATTCAGAGGAAGAATCAAAACCAGTTCTCAGGTCTTTTGCATTTGACCTTTCTTCCCCTTTCTTGCTGCTATTTCCCTGATGTAGACCTTTATCGCCTTGTGTCTGACTGATTGCAGCAATTTCAGCATTTCTCTTCCTGTGCCATCATTGCCAAATTCTTTCCAAACATCACGTTGCTATTATATAATAAAGGAATGCAGGTACAAAATCTCCATTCTTGTGCACTGGTTTATGTTTTGTACCTTTTCTCCTCTCCCTCCCTCCAGTGTCAGAGGAAGTGAGACCTCTTTTCTCTTTTAAGAAAAGATTTTCTGTTTAAACTTTTGACCTCTGCAGATCATCTTCTTCCTCCCCAAGATGAGGACTATGGTCCATCAATAATTCCCCTCCCTGGTGGGAATCACTGAAGACCCTCCTCTTTACTGTCATCTTTACTGTCATCTTTCCTATAAACCTACAGACATCAAATCTGTTCTACTATACCACAATTCCTCTCTCCAATTACACTCATCTTAAGTTCCTGTCCTGTTTCTATTGTTCTGTTTCAAACTTTTTGAAAGAGCAGTCACTAAACTGAGGCTCTTCCTATCTTCACTTTCCATTCCAAAATCTGACACAGCCAGTCTTTTATTTTGTATGTTTTCTATTTCATATACTTTTATTTAATCTCTCAAGAGTTACAATGTGATAATTTATATATGTGCATAAATATAAATCAACACATTTAAAGAATGTTTCTAAGTGTATTTTATTTCTTTTTTCCTCTTTTGTCTGGCCTGCTTTATCTTTTTTTTTACCCTTTTTGTCTATCAAAGGAAAACATTCACAATCTAGTATGAATAGTAACATACATCTTCCACAGGTCATATATATATTAACCTAAAAGTGTAAATCTGTTTTTATATTTCTTTGGCCACTGTTTGTATTCTAGTGACATACATACTTTATAAAAGTTACCACGTCCTCCTCCATTTCTTACAGTATAGATGGTTCATGGTATAATTGGGCAACACTTAATTTATTCTTTTTACTACTCAGTTTTGGATCTAGATTTTTGCATCTATGAAAAATCTTGATAATAACTTTATTCGTAATTGCCCAAACTTGGAAGCAACCAAGACATTCACCAGTGTGGTGAATGAATGAGTGAATTGTAGTACTTCATGCAACTGAATACTATTCAGTGCTAAAAAGAAATAAACTATTATGCCATGCAAAAAAATATGAAGGAATTGTAAGTGATTATTATTAAATGAAAAAAGTTAGAAAAGACTACTACCATAGAATTTCAGCCATACAGCATTTTGGAAAACAAAGCTATGCAGATAGTAGTATAAAGATCAGTAGTTATCAGGGCTTGGTAAAAAGAAGGGAAGAAAACATGAAGCACAGAAGACTTTTAGGAGACTGGGACTTCTTTATATGATACTACAGTGGTAGATACACGTTATTATACATCTGTGCAAACCTGTAGGATATACACCACCAAAAGTGAACCCTAAAGTATAGATCTTGAGTAATAATGATGTGTAAATTATAAGTTCATTAATTTTAACAAATTTACTACAATGGAATAGGATGCTTAGAGTAGGAGAAATGGTACATTGTGGAACTGTATCATTGGTACAAATTTTGCTTCAGCCTTAATACTTCTCTGAAAAATAAAATCCATTTTTAAGAACCTTAAACATTGCTATGGAGTTTTATGAAACATATTGAACTAGGTGGTTCTATATGGTTTTCTTTTCCAAATGTTAACAGGCAAATGTCACTGAAAATCACTTTGCTACAAATATTTAAAATAGCTGTGGAATATTATAACTTATGCCTATCAAGAGGCTCAATTTATAAACATAAACTAAGGTTCTGGTTTAAGTTCTCTTAGGAACTCCATTTAATCTCATACCTCACCCTTGGAACATCCTGACAGAGTTTAAAGGGCACAAACAAGGGTTTAACTCTTAGTACTGTAAAGATTAAAAGTCAAAATTTTTATACCTTGACAACTCAGCCCATCAGATGTTCTTCGAAAGCCAATTCCACAATGGACCACACAGCGATAGGATCCAATTGTGTTGTCACAGTCCTGGCCTGTGTGGCAGGTATGTCCTCCCAAAGCACACTCATCAATATCTGCAACAGAATGAGTTGTTCAATTAGTGAGCAGGAGAAAAGCCAATCTAAAAATCTGCTGAGGATAAGACATGGAGATAAGAATAGCAATGAACAACACTTTGAAAATACAATAAGGACACCATTTTTTTGCTTGATTCATTTCAGGTGGGTTAAATAGCTGACAGGTTCACCACAGCATAGCATAGCGTCTTTATAAACTGACCAATAAATTATCCCACTTACAGATTAGGTGGCTTTTACAAAGTGGCTTCTCTTAGGGTCTTGAGTGAGTTACTTCAGGCATGTCTACTCAGAGCGCCCAATGAAGGCAATGCCTGAGCAGTGTTCCCTTTATTACTTTCCCAACAATGAAAACCTTCCTGCTTATTGCAAGGGTGAGGGTAGAGATAACAGGAAAGAAGAGGCTCGGAGGACCTGGCCTTCTCTGGGTCAAAGATTGCCTTACCCATACTTGACTGAATCTACTGCACCTAACTTTGCGGATACCTTGGCAAGTTCTTCCATCGGCAGCGATGGTGAGGCCTGGGGGGCAGGAGCAGTAATAGGCTCCCATTGCATTATGGCAGGTATGGGAGCAGGGGTTTCCTGCTGCACATTCGTCTTCATCTGGAAGAGGAAACGAGACAGCCCAATCAGCATGTAAATCTCTACTTTCTCAGAGTTACTAAATTCAGTGAAAATACCAAAGGAACACAATGGTTGAATCAAATAAAATAAGAGAATGTTTCCAGTGCCACAAAATGGGATTGCTAAGTAAAAAATTAAATTGAGGCTTTCAAGTTATCTCTGGTAGGAATAGATGTTTAGATTTTTTTCTACAACAAGAATTATCTCTAAATTAATCTAAATGAATAAATTTTACCCATTTTAACTCATTCTTCAGAGTATTCATAGGAGACAGATACTTTTGTTACTATCCTCGTTTTGCATACAAAATTGGAGACCAAATAGGTTGAATAAATTGCCTAATGTCACAGAGGTTATTATTAACAGAGCTGGTGTTTGACCCCGCATAGCCTAAAAATCACCTTTGATAGCTGTTATACTATATTACATTGCATATCAATGAAAGAAAAGCACAGGTTAAAATTTGAGCTCCTCAATCCATTTATTTAGCTATTCATTTACTTGTGATTCTTCTGCTACTGGTACATGGTGAGACAAAGGTTTAGCCCTTAGTCATAGACCAAACAGACCTGTCCTAGCTTATGATCAAGCAGTTCTGCAGTTAGGTGACTTCACGTTGGACCTCTGTCCTCTCACACTCGCAGCCAGCAATCAAGCTATCAAATAGGATTTGGTGTTGTCTCTCTGCTCACTCCACCTCTGTACTTGGTCACTACCTCTGCTGTACTTGACTGTGCTCAGATTAAAAAAAATAGGCTTTGTAATCTAACTTCACTTGAAGTCTAGTTTTGCCACCTGAAACTAAGTTTATTTAACCTTTCTACATCTCAATTTCCTCAGCTGTCAAATGGGAGACTAATAGAACTTCTGTGATTATTACATGCTTAGAAAAATGGCAATAAGTGCCTATTAAATGATGTCCCTTATTGATGCTTTAACAAAAGTGTTTTATTTATTTCTCTACTTACCAGCACAAAAGGGTCCAACAGAGTCTAAGGCGAATCCGGAGGGGCACTGGTTACTGCGATCTCCTACCACAGGGAAGAAAGCAGGTAACTAATGTAGTAGCACACTAGTATGTAGCCTTTTTCTAGTCTACCCTTCCCTGGGAAGATGTGCCAAACACAAACACATGATACAAATATGCAATGGATGGAAAATAGTAAGAATGGGAAACTTTTCTTGTTCTTTAAGCAAGAAGTAAATGAACCACAGTCCAGAGATTGTTGGAAAACTGCCATTGGAAACAGATTTTCTGTTTAAGTTGTTTACATGAGTCAAAAATTAAATTATTCATTGATAACTAAAAGAATCCGAGATAACCATGTATGGCAGGCACAGCGGTAGGCAATGTTCTATTCTTCCAGCCATTAATAGATTGTTTTATTCAAGAAGAAAGAATGATGTTTTCAGGCAACTTAAAATAATTTGCGCCAGTGAAAACAGAAACTCAAGGAAGAATCCTCTTCCTATTGTGACTTCTCTCCATTTGCAAAGTTGAGCATTTGGGTCAAAGTACTCCATGTGAGATGGGTTTCCCCTAAAAGCAATGGGAAACAGGCATAGTGCGACAGAACAAATTTAACTTATATGACAGTGAAAAGCGTGAGAACATATTAGTAAAGAATCTCTTCTCTGAGAGTATGAAAATCTTCATGCACGTGCAAGGAAGTAGAATTAGGACAGTTGGAATGGAAATGTCTAGGGCACATGCAAAAGATTATTGAAGGTTATTGCTTGCTTAATTTAATTTAAACCTCACAACTTCCATGTGGTACCCAATTGTCAGGTGAGGAATTTGAGGCAAGTTCTGTAACTTGCCTAAGATTAAGGAGCTAATACATACAGAAGCAAGATTTAGATGACCATCTATTATACTTTCAAATATTAAATCAGGTGGTGATCGTACTTTTTTCGTTTATTCACATTTTCCTTAATCTAATTGGTATGTTGTGTGGCATGGCTTTGGGTGGGGATATAATTGTGGAAAAAGCCATGTCATATAAATATAGTAAGTTATTATATGATAGTAGCTTCAGATTTTGGCTTTAACTGGGAGACATATTTTCAATTAAGTGGCATTTAGGAAGTTGTCTGAGAAACATTGGTTGTCACAATGATAAACAGGAATATTAAAGTTCAGTGATTGGAGAAGGTCCTGTGTTAGGATTTACAGAACTGCCACATGTGGGATTATACTAAAAGATTTGTTCTTTATGCTGAAAGAGTTTCTTGGAAATAAAAAAAGGTGTAATTATATGAACTTTTAACCTGTATATCATATATTAAGTGTTTTTCACATAATTAAAGTATATAATAAAATTTATGGGAATACAACTGTGATATATTGATATTCAGAATGTTACTAAGAGTTTCTTAAAGCACCTGCCCCCTAAACTCTCAATCTCAATAGATTCTATATAAGTTCAAGCTGATGACTAATTTCTATCCAAAGATTTCCATATTAAAATACACACTAGTACATTACTAATTTCCTCTGTTTTATCCTTTATATTAAGTTACATATTTATTTTAAATTACATTATGATTTGTATTTCAGGATAGTGGTACACAATACAAGATACTTGTTTATGTTATAATAATATGTAGCAGTAATATAAATTTTTAAAAACATAAAATAAAATCCCCTATAATGTGGTCACTCAGAACAAACTACACTTATTTGTTGACATTTATTGTTTTTCTTTCCAGGCATTTCTATAAATATGTACCTTAAAAAATAATTTAGAGGCTTTGGATATGGTAGTATGTGGCTCGGGATTCAATCCCTCACACTACAAATTGTTCGGTAAATAGATGAAGAAAAACTAAGTGAGGACATACAGATTAATAATTTTCAAGTTTTACTAATCACAAAAGTCATTTGGAGAACTCATCAAAAACATACATCCTTCAATCGGGCATGATGGTGCACACCTGTGACCCCAGCATGCCGGGAGCATGAGGCAGGAAGGTCACAAATTCAAGGCTAGTCTGGAAAGTTTAGCAACTTAGTGAGACCTTGTCTTAAAAGTAAAACAAAAATTAATAAAATGGCTGGAAATGCAACTCAGTGCAGAGGTCTGGGGTTCAATCTCCAGTACACAAACAAACAAACCCTTTGATCCCAACTCCATATGAATTGTTAGGGAAGTGGAATGGGAACTCATGTCTGCATCACATTGTGTGCTGCTTTTAACTGTTACAATGCACAAAAACCATCCTATTCACCTGTGAAATTGTACCAGTGTCTAATACATAGTGTACTCTACAGATACTAAATGAATGAGCTAGATGTTTCTTAAAATTATTTCAAAGCTTATTTAAAAGATTATTACACAGTGGTTACATGATGTATATATTTATATCCTACTTCTAGGAAGTTTATTAATTATTTTTCTATTATAACCTTGTATGAAACTTAGTGAATATTCATTTTTGGCTCTCTAATTTCTTAGGACAGACTCCTAGGAGAATTTGCTGGTTAAACTACCAAGAAGGCAAGCTTGCCACCTGCTGGTCACTCCAAAATAAATTGCAGATACACAATTCCTGAAGTGCACAGCACCATTGTTTTCAACAATTGCTCATAGATATAATTCATAGAATTACATTATCCCAAGATAGTAAGAGACCTTAAAGATCTCAAATGTGTTTCCAGTTCACCCAACAACACTCCAACAGATGCCACAAGAACCTTCATGCAGTTTCAGGTTTAGATAATCCACATGCTTGCCTGGGTAGAAAGTATACATGACTTTAAAAAAAATCATTATAATTCCTCGAGTCCCAATAGTTTAAATTAATTTATGGTCAAAAACTTCCCAGTTACCTTTATATATTAGTATGAGGTACTGAAAAGGTAAAAAAAGAGGTTAGATTAGAAACGTAAGCATAATTGAGAAAGAGAAAACAACACACATCTTCATGTCAACAGCTCTTTTCAGTAACTGTCCAAGTGGCCAGAACATGCATGACAAGAGTGAAATACAAGGTGGTGGTAATGGTGTGAGTTGAGAAAATGCAGTGCTATGAGTATTTACAAATCTATGATTATCATACTCCCAGAGTTCTATGAACTCAGATCTGATAAAGGAATTTTGATATGCGTTGAATAAGAAGATGGTCATATGCACAAAGAATGAAAGCCAGAGTAGACAGTGCAATGAATGCTAAGATATTTTGCTAAATATAATAGAAGAAAATGATGCTGTCTAAAGTCCTTTTGGATTCATTCTTGGAAAGCAAGCCCATAGCAACACCTGCACAAAGTTACTGTAAACTCTTTTCAGTGAAGTTCAAAGCTGAAGTGATGCAAACATCTAGTGTCTGTAACTTAACTACACTTAGGTATCTCCCACCATCAAACCTCACAGACTGTGAAACACAAGTGGTGAGGAGGAAATGTTAGAGAACAGACACATCAAATAACCACACAGTGTGGGAGGACTGCTTAAATAAAGGTTGTGGAATTGCACTTGCAAAATGGAAAGCATGATTTTCAGGAATGAAAAATGACAGTTGTAATTCTGATTATTGTCATACAGTTTTTAAAGCTGCTTTTTAAAATACAGAGACTTTTTCTTTACTAATTTAGGGTAAGACACACTTTTAGATTACATTTCAGGAATTTTAAAAATTTGTTGACAGATATAAGGTTCAAAATGGTAACACATAGACTTTATAACCAAAGAAAAATCATTCTGAAAGGTTATATATTTTTAACCTTTTCCAAGTGTATAGAGTACAACAATAACTTAGTGGTATGAAGAAGTATATTAGCAAACTTAGTATACTAGAACTCCAATTTGTTTGGCTTTCACACAGGGATGTACCTACAATAAAACACAGACAACACAGGTAGAGAATCTGATAATATTACAGCTCAGTGTTGATATATTTATTTTAAATGAAATGGAATCAATGTAATTCATTTTATTCTTTTATACAGAGTTAGATGGTATAAAGATATGGAGTGTCTTTTTTTAAAGTAAAATTACCTTTGGAAATTGAAGCATGAATTTTAAAACCCAAACTCTCTTCTAATTGGTTATAGTCAGACTCTACAGAGGATGCATGAAGTGTTTCTACCAAAAAAGGCATTCTTCCCTGTGCCTCATCATAGAAAACCGTGTGATTCCATGTGTATGGGACACTGATGCCATCAACAGTGAAGAGCCTGGTTGAGTAGGCGTAGAGCTGCCCGGGACCTGTTTGAATGTAGTCTTCTGTGTAATCCTAAGGAGAATAATTGCAATTCTAAGGTCAATATGGCTCATACTATTTTTCTCTTAAAATATTATGAGATGCAAAATGAGAAAAGAAAGGCTAAGGGGCTAAAAATAGAGTTTTAAATAAAACCACAATTGCATGGTAGAATTTAAGAAATAACTCAAGGTTTGGACCTTTTAATTACAGATATATTAGTTTCATAATTTACCATCGTACAGTAAAGTTCAATAGTGAAAGTTGTAGGACAAGAATAAAGCATTGCATGTACAGATGATTATTACTACTCTTTTGAGTTCTAAATTGTTTTACAAATGATACCCAAAAACTTACTATTCTCTTCTGAATCTGTAGAAAATCAAACAAATAGCTTAAGTCAAAATAGTAGCAATCTTGGTCCCTATACGCAAGGTAATAAAAGCGCTGAGAGCTTGTAAACACTTTCCCTGGACATTTTTAAGTAAAGACCAGATAATCATTTATAAGCTTAGTGGTTTAGACATTTATTCTCCAAAGTGAACAAGGGAGACTACACAAGCTCTCTGTGTTCTTTCTACGAATCTTTGACTCACAGTTACTATTCTAATCCACAGTGAAGCTAGTTATCTTGGCATTTTACCTTTACATTGACTTCGGCAGGTGACAGCAGCTGCAGGACATAGCCACTCACAACAATATCTAGCAGCAAAACACCATCAGAATCCAAGCCCCGGGCAATGTGAGTCATGCGCAAGATTTCTCCTGGGAATTACAGTGCATTCATTTTCACAGAGAACAACAACAACAACAACAACAACAAAACAAACAAAATAACGAGTATATATATATATATATATATATATATATATATATATATATAGTTTGCATAGGCACAGAGCAGATTTACATCATATAACAGTTCAGCTATGCTATTTAAGTTTAAACTTGAATAAATATAGATAAAAGAATTAAATTTTACTTAGCCTTCTAATTAAAGAGTTAGACTTATTTAATTATGTTTCTACTAAGATTTCTTTTCAAGTGGCAAAATTGTAGCTCATTATCATGTAAAGGATTATATACTTTAACCCACAGGCAATAACAAGATAGTGTAGCAAAAATGGATAGCTATGAGAAGGGACCAAGGGCTTTGCCAGGTAGACAAGAAAAGACCGAAGTCCAACCACAGGGCTTGCTTTTTCTTTTAGTAAGTGATGGCCATGAAAAGCCCCCTTTGTCTTCTGGGCTGATTAAATGCTGATTTAAAGATACACCTTCCATCAGCTCTGCTTCCTTCAAGGTCACTGTCATAGAGGCAGACCGACTTTGAAGAGGCCTAAAGTGAAGCTCTGTAAAAACCTGCATGACCATGAAAAGGACTGTAAAGAGCTTGACACTAAGACTAAAGATAAAGTGAAAAGCTCTTGGATGTTTATTTGTATTTCTATCTTTATGATGAAGAATCACTACAGTTTAACCTAATTGAATCATTAGGTGAAGATAAACGTCTTTAATTAATAGTAATGATTCATTTTTCCTCTTTGACTTTAAAATCCTCTCAATGGATTTAAAGAGAAAAGATACAAAAAGGAGGACTGCATTATAAAAACTGCTATAATTTTAGAGAACACATGGCTTCACTGATTTCATGTCAGTATAGGAAGATATAAAGTTGCTTTTATATAATTTATGATAAGATTACATCAGCAATTTTGAAATGATTCTCTATGGGAACTTGAATTTTTCTTAACCAACTTTTACAACCATCACTATGTTATATGGCATATTAAGTTGAGCTGACACTGACCAGTTGCAAATTCCACTTGAGTTTCTCTTTTAAAGATTGCATTGGTTAGGGTAAATCCATTGACTGCTTCTCCTATTTCTTTTGCTGTTGTCCAGTAAATGGGATTTAGAATAGAAACTATTTTTCTCATTGCTGGACCTAAAGAGAAAAAAAGATAACAAAATATTTACAGATAAGAAAGCAAAATATTTATGGGCAGTTTTTATTGTTTTCTTAGTATGTTATATGTATGTTTAATAAGACAAAATAAGGACTAGCCCCTCATGTATCTTTAGGATCTGCACTCTGGATAAAGCTGCAGACTACCTATTATACTGATGACTTATTTAGTAGTATCCTCTAGAAATTTCAAATGAAATTGAGGAGATAAACTTACCAAGACTTCGAGGCACATTGGTAATTTTAGCGCGTATTATTTTAGTATCGGAGTTTGAGCTATCTGTTACTGTGGCGTTAAGAAAAGCAATTCCAAATTCAACATCATTAATATTTCCAATAACACTTCCTCTGGCTCGTTGGGGCCCACCTATTGGGGGAAGAAAAAACATTCCTGGATAAGGAAGCAATTCCATCAACATTACATGGGAGAAATGAAAGCCAATATTCAGAGATGTTACAAATCTTTTCTCAAACATCAAAAAGGTCCTATGACATCTGAATTTAAAAGTGAAATGAATAAGCTTTTAAAACATTCTACTTTTATGTAACACTCATCATCCCCCATAAATCCAGTCTCTTTCCAGTTGATGCACATTGTAGAGTTATTTCACAAGCCAAAGAATACAAATCATCATCCAGTTCCATGACCAAAATAAAGTATGTGTTTGCTGAAATGATGATGAAAATGAGCGTTTACTGGGCTGATCATGCATAACAAACACTTAATATGTGTTAACTTTTAAAAATCCTATCACTAATTCTATAAGGAAGTTTTAAAAACTATGGTTTTTAGATTAGGAGAGTAATAATATTTTACTTTCCACACTTGTATTCTCATCTGTGAATGAATGAACAGCCTCTGACTGTATATGATTACAGCTGGAGAGTTAGCTGCTGCGCTACCCTCACATGCATCCTGGAGTCTTACTCTGCTGCAAGTCCAGAACCACCTGTCAAGCCCAAAACTGCGATTTATGGCCGTGCAGACTGAAGCCTTTCATAAGAAAGCCTGGAAAGGGCAAGTGTAGGTGAAAACCTAGCTCTTGAGTGTTGGTATAGAACTGTACCAATGAAGGGCAAAAAAGCACACTTCTTTCCCTAATTTTTCTGCCAGGGTTGGCACTATTTTACAAATCATGAGCCCAAAGTGGCACCTTTTTCTGATTTGTACACAGCCTCTAAGTGTGTGCCAGCAATGGTCCTGACAGTGTCATGTAGTTGCTCACCTGGACACGCTTGTGTATTGCATCTGGATACCTGAGTAGCATCACCTCGGCAAGAACGACCACTTTTAGATGGCACTGGGTTGTCGCATAGCCGTTTCCGAGTCTTTTCCCCTCCTCCGCAAGAGACAGAACAAGGGCTCCAACCCTGCCAATTTCCCCAGTTTCCATCCACTGTGAACAAGAATTGAATGATCAGTGTTAAGCAGTTGGTTTTAAGATCCAAATCTAAGATGCCTTTGCCTATCCAGCCTTGATTTTATGGCTTGAAATGATGGGGCTACACAAGGCGCACTAAGTGCTGTGCTCTTTCTGTGGCCAGGAATTGGATGCTCACCAGGACACATGTCAGTGTTGCACCTCTGGACCTGGGTGTCTGGCCCTGCACAAGCTCTTCCTCCATGGGAGGGACCAGGATTATCGCAGGTACGGTACCGCCGCATCTGCCCTCCGTTACACGTCCGGCTGCAGGTTCCCCAGCCACTCCAAGGACTCCAGTTACCATGGGCTACAATACGAAAAATGAGACACGAAAATAGAGCTCTAAAAATGAGAATGCTAAACAATGATATTCACCTAAAAAGTATGAAAAACCCTCTCTCTGGGAAATAAAAAGAACTTTACAAATCTATGGGCAATTTCCAAAGGCAGATGGTTGCACTGCTGTTTTGACTAGACATGAGATGTACACTCCATTTAGTATACGATTCCCTTTAAAATAACTTAAGTGTTTGTCACTCTTAAAATACCCAGGAGCTGGAGAGTATGAATGACATAGTGTCTCTGTTTTTGATGAGTTGAGGCTCTACATAACACTGAGACCACGGAATCATACATTCAAAGCCTAAACCAAAAGCTGAAGAATCAACTAACCAAATATTATGACTAAGGATTTGAAGTCACAATGAAACTTTAAGAAAGTATGTTGACTCACTGTTTCCAACACTCACTTGGACAAGGGTCAGTATTGCAAAAATCACTCTGGATATCACTCCCTTCACATTTGCTTCCCCCATACTGGGGGACAGGATCAGAACAGTCCCTCGTTCTCTGTCTGGCACCTCCTCCACAAGACACAGAACAGGCACTCCAGCTGCCCCAAGGTGCCCACTTGCCATCAACTGGATTAAGAGAAAAACAAATGTGGTTGGTTGCTATCTAAAAATGATCAAGTAAAAAAAATTAAGTTCAACCCTGGGCATTATTAGGCTAAGTGATGCCCTTGTGTGAGTCAGGATAAAATATTCTTACTGACCTATCATTAGGTAGATGTCAATTAATAAAAAGCATAAAGAGTACATTTCTCTTACCTGGACAATGTCTTTCATTGCAAACTTGCATTTGTGTTTCTGCCCCACTGCAGTAGGAACCGTCAAATGATGGTGGCGGGTTATTGCAAAGCCTTGCTCTTATCTGGGTACCTTCTCCACAACTTCTGCTGCATCCACTCCAAGGCTGCCAAGAACTCCATGCTCCATGAACTACAAACGTCCAGGGAGACAGTGTTTCAAGTCACAGACCATGTTTGTTTGAAATAAAAAAGTATACAAACAGATTAACTCAGTAATGATGTTCATTTTTTCTCCTTCTGGTTATATTTTCAAAGGAATTTATGTCTGGGGAAAATTCAGAAGGCCTATTTCATGCCAAGATAAATGCTTAAAACTATCCAAAGGGGACAATTTTATTGAAATTAAATTTAATTAAACTACTACATGTAAACAAAACTGTATGTTTAAACCTTAGCTAAGTATTTGTTTACAATCTATTGTCAGGGGAAAGTGGAAGGAACAAGAAGCTTAACAGCAAGTCTGTGTAACATACCTAAATGTGGCTATGGACAATAGAAATATTTCTACACTTATAACATATAGTAAAGGCTGGAAGTCCACGTTTTTGAGCCTGATTCAGTTTCATACTTACACAAGTTCTTGGATTTCAACAACAAGATGATTTGCACATTTGTAGCTCTTTGAAGAATTTTCTCCATTAATAATGTTCTTGAATTAAACATTTGGAATAACACACTTACCTGCTTCCTAAACAACAACAAAAAAAACCTGACCAATAGTTTCCGAAGAGTGATACTAAGGCCTTCTTTTTGGTAACTAACATATTACAACATGTAACCAGATGACTGGAACAACTGTGTATTTCCTACCTTGTATGTGGTCTAAGAATCAACAGTATAGTTTTTCACATGTACAAATTAGTATCAGGTCATACTTTTGCATTAGAGAAAATGTCTATACTGCAGTCTTATAAAGTGTTTCTTTGGCCCCTATTTAACCAAGATATGAACCAAAATATGGGAAAGTAAAGTCTGCAACTAAATATTCTCTTGCTATAACACATCAGATACCAAAATAATAAGTTGAATTCAAGTAATGAGAAAATTAGCTGTCTGAACTGTTTAGAAAATATTTAAAAACATATTTTGCATTTTTGCATAATTAACTGGTTTATGATTGAGTTGAGTACTTATTATCCTTTGTAGACAGAGTCAAACATGGTTTCCCAAATCTATATTAACCAAAAAGAATTTGCACTAAAAATCTATTTGATTAAATCTTAAAAGAAAGAATAAAGTCTTTAAATGTGTGACAGATATCATTCAAAGTCAATTCTGTAGTAACTCAGGTTGTAGATGCTTATAGTTTTCAGTTCAAAAATTCTATAGTTCTGATGATTTTACCACATTCTATTTTCCAGGCTAGATGAATGAATGAATGAACAAACAGCCTTTCCTCTGCTCTATATTTGAGTTGCCAAACAAGGCATTCTGCTCATCTTGACACTAGGTGGGTGTGTATATTGCCCAGGTTGCTGATCATAGTATCCTTTGTATTCAGCTGAGTTCAGACATAAACATCTGACAAAATCAGACAAAACTAAGGAGGATTCTTCTTTAGAAGCTGATATGAATTTCAGGAGACAGAGGAAGTTTTTTTCTCTGAGACCTTAGATTATAAGTCCCACCATGTAGCATTAGGGGCCAGGTCATTTTTTCAAACATGTAAAGAGTTTAACAGAAAATAAATCCAAAGGGAAAAGCACAGATGAGAGATACTAGTAAAAACACTGGGCAAACTCTTGCATTCAGTCATACATGAAAGAAGAATTTTCTCTTTAAGTTGTTTAAGTTTGATTTCTTTTACTGCAATCTGAAAGAATTCTGAAATACAAAGTCAGTAAAGCCTATATGTGAAGCACCTAGTAAGCTCTGTTGTGCACTAGGTACTTAGTGTGTGGTAGTTATTAGTATTGTACCCTTCACCAGGCTAATTTTTCTTGCCTGAAAATGAATGGCTGGATTAGGTGTTTCTTGAAGTACTAATCAACTCCAGTATTTTACGAATTTTTAATGTTTAAGTTTTCTCTTTATGATTAAAATACACCAAATTGTGAACATTTTTACATATAATACTAAATCAGGTATATTAGTTAACACTAATTAATGTCATATCATCACAAGTCTAGACATGAAACAGAACTCAGAACATAGAGAATTAAAAAAAATAAAAAAGAAGAACACAGAGAATAAATGTATTCTTAAAGGTGGAAGCCTTAACATCTTTTCTCAATAAAAAAGATAATTATAACTCTTTATTTTTGGTACCGGGGATCAAACTTGCGACCTCATACTTGCCAGGTAAGTGCTTATGCTGCTGAGCTAAATCCCCAGCTAACTCTTTTATAGGAATAAAAATATGAAAGTCTTGTTTATTCTAATATTATTGGTGAGTCTCACCTGGGCAAGGCCTAATGTTGCACATGATTATTTCCACAGCATTTCCTTCACAAGGCCGCCCACCATGCTGAGCTGATGGATTATTGCAAGTTCTGGTCCTGGTTCGGTTGCCATGTCCACAGCTCTTTGTGCATTCTTCCCAAAGACTCCATTCTGACCAGTGGCCATCCACTATACAAAGGTGAACCATTGTGCTGTCAGGTATATTTCAATTGCAAGTACTAACACTGTGGCAACCCCAGAGTCAGGGAACAGAAGTTGATATCTACTAACCACATGGCAATCAATCAAATGCAGAAGTGTACCTGGACACAGCTTGTTCTGACAGCTTCTCATTTCTGAATCTGGCCCTTGGCATGGCTTCCCACCATTGGCTGAAAGGGGGTTGTTGCACAGTCGACTTCTCTTCTGAATGCCATTCCCACAGGTGACGCTGCAGGGCCTCCAGGCAGACCATGGGGAAAACCCACCATGAACTACAAATAAAACACTGTGCTTTGTCTCACTCTTGTGTGTAAAAGACACTGTCAAATTTCATTCAGGCTATAGACTGGATATACAGAACTGAGTCTAAGATTACTGAGAAATAGCTTATGGGAGCTTTCCATTAAGGTAAAATTAAAGTCTAGGTATAGAGAAGAACTTGAGTTAATTAGTGTTCTTCTCAGATTAGACTCTGATTTACATGGACACAGCCCTGGAAGAGTTAGAGACCACAAAATTTACATACTTCTTATCTTTTTGTTTTGTTTTATTGGTTTTTTGGGGGGTATCGGGGGTCAAACTCAAGACCTCATGCTTGCCAGGCCACTTCTTACTTGTTTGGATATATAAACTTCTTTAAAGCAAATACATCGATTTCTGAGACTATATTTCACATAGTTTTGAATAAAAAATTTAGCTTGAGATTTTGAATTATTAATGGCATTTTAAAACTCTCACTTATAATTAGCCTTTTTAGTCTGTAAACTGTGATGTGACTTTGTGAGGGATTCTATACCCATCATCTGGAAGTATATTATGGTTAAGGGAGACTTGGACAAAGGGGTTTAATAGTAGTTTTATGATGTGAGTTGCCCCACATGAATATCTCTAATTTCACTCACCCTGGACAATGACAGGCACTCTGACAAGGACAGAACCCATTAAGTTACGAGCAACACATTCATACTCAGACGTATCTTCTTTATGAGCAGTTGCAATATATAACGAGTTATTGGGCAACACACTAACTCGGTCATCCCAGCGGACAGAGTGCCCTTGACGAGACCACGTAATAGTTGGAGGAGGCTCTCCAGTTGCCTGACAGTCCAATCTGACTTTGCCACCAGCACTAACAATAGTTTCCACTGGTTCAAGAGTGATAATAGGAGGACCTGTGGAAACAAGAACACAGGGTTTCTGTTTTTTGTGAATTTGCATAAATGTCTTTATTATAGATTTTATACTAATATTTTGGAAAAAAAACACTAGGTGACTTGTTTATAAATACACTATTTGCCAACTACAAAGACTGTAGATAGAAGAGCTAATGATAAAACTTTCATTTATTTTATTTAGTGAATGTCAAAAATGTAAAATCCTCGAGCTTCGAGCAGTGGTGGTCAATTTATGGCCTGTGTGCGACAGCGGGCTGTTTGTTATCACTGAAAGTTCTAAAAGGTTTGCCATAACTGGTAGAACACAGGCTCTCCAGTCAGACTTTTGGGATTCATATTCTGCCTGTGTTCCTTGCTGCCTTGAGCCTCTGTGTTCTTAAAAAAGGTGTCTAATTCAGAGGATCTCTGGCAGAAGCAACTGAAGTGTATTTTAAACAAGGAATATATGCAATATTCTTGAGTTACTAATGTTTTTGTCTGCATTTTACGTGGTGAATGTTCACTTCTTTCTATGGATCATTTCTGCAGTAAAGAGTAATCACTAACTCATTATTTCAACACTAGTCATCATTTATTTGTTCAATAAACATATATTGAGAGCTTACTATTTTCTAGGCATTGTGTCCGGTGTAGATAAAACAGATAACAGATATTATTTTTATCTTGAGTTTATAGTCCAATAATAAGTAATTATTTACCTTGCTATACTATAGCTATAGAACAGGTACATATATGATAATAAGGAAGCAAAAATTGTGTTTAATAGATCAAATCAAAGCATGCCACAGGAAGTGGAAAAGGAAGATTTACTGAAAAGTTATTGAGAAAGTAGGAATGATAGAACTTGAGTTCAGCCTCCTAAATTGTTGGGAGTATAATTGTGTGACACCATAACCAACAATAAATGAACTTTTTAAAATCCATTTTTCTCAGACTTCTTCAATCACAAATCTCTATTTTTCTGAATACTGTACCATAGTATACCTTAGCCATTTGATAAAAATGTACTTTGATTGACATTATTTTAAATATTAAATGTCTATGATTTGTTCAAGTCTTATAGAAGTTTGCCAAACTGCTGCTAAGAAATATTAATTTAGAGTATCTCTCAGCAGTGAGTGAAGAAAATGTAAATTCATCTTGTAAAAAACTGAGCTTATTCACAAAATTACACAGTTTGCTTAAATTTTCCACCCAGTGACATCTTCAAGTCAGTCCCTGGCATGATTCTGTTGACTTTCCAGTAGGTCGCTGAGATAGTTCATCTTTTTCTGCTTAGGAAAGCTTTCCTTTCTGATGGCTTTTACTGAAGACCTCCATGAAAAGCACAAATATCCCATCCAGGACACACAATTATTTTGTGGAAGACTGACTGGAGTCTATTTGATGGGCTTTTGAGCTCATGTATAGTAGTCTTTATCTTTAATAAGCACTTCCTTAAAGTGCTATAAAAGTGCATACATAAACATACTTCAAGGACCGTGGTGAACTCTAAGAAGGATACTCTACTGAAAATGTAGAAAAGGCTCTGCTACCAATCAATTGGAATTTTACACTGTGCGTGTTAGATAGAATAGAAAAACAGTGAGCAAAGTCTGTCTGTTCTGTGCTTGGCGGTAACTGCTGCATAGCAGAAAACTAAATTGGGTACACTGTGAAAGCTGTCGCTAAGGTACCTGCCATATAATTAAAGAAAATGAACATTCTGTTTTAGGCAGCATTTCTTAAAAGGAACATCCAGGATTCAGTGAAGCAGCTTACTCTGCAAAGTGAGGTTCATGCTGCGCTCCACCGCCCCAGCTTCATTGGTAGCTACGCAGGTATAGTCACCGGCATCTTCGTTCTATGAAAATAAGCAGTATTTTTATTTTTTACAAATGAGCCTACAGAGCAAGGAAAATCACTTTTTTTCACCACAGTGGTAAAAATTTAACTTTTGAGAAGGCATTTTAGTGGAAACATTAAAACCTACTTATGTCTAACTTCATAAGTGGTTTTCAAAAAGGGGAGGACAAAGAGGAGAAAGCTGAAAATGAAAGAATTTTATACCTAATCTTTTCCAAAACAGCCTGTCATTGATCTCCAGGAACAATAACTAGGAGGACATCACAGCAAAAATGCTACTGTTTCATAATCAATCCACTGAAAATTGTCATGGGCCAGGGATTTAGCTTAGTGGCATAACCACCTGCCTGGCAACTGCAAAGTTGTGAGTTTGATCCCTGGTACCAATAAATAAATAAATAAATAATCATAATAGAAAAATGTTTATATGATTTTCATAGGTATCTTAAAAAGCAAATCAGTTCAAATCAACAAATATTGAGTACTATGTATTGAGGATTACTAAATATACATTTACTTAGGTCTTTGTGTAGAGAATTTGAGATATAGGACAAAATGATAAACTAATTTACTTTCAATGATGATTTAAAATATAACCCGCAGACTTTATGTTCTGTACAAATTTTACTTATTTTGTATGCCATATATGTGTTTTGTTTGAGATTATCCAAACAGAAGTGTCTAGGATGAAACAGGAAAGGGAACACGGAAGAATTTCAGGGCTGAGATACATATTTAGGAATCTGAAGTTTTATGAAAAATTAGTGTTAATACCAACAGTGGTATCAGAAGAAATATCATAAGCTTCAGAAATCAAATAGTTTACAGCAAAAAGAGAAAAGCAGTAATAAAGTCTGAGATTTATTATTGAAAATAACTAAAACTAGAAATAGTTTCAAAATTGAAGCAATAATCAACATCTAACACTGAAGCAAAATCAAAAATAGAAGTCTAAGAATGGCCCATTGGATTAGATAATTAAGCAATATATTTTAATTATCATTTCAAATAACTAAATAATGAATGCACCTGATAGGGTGTACCAAAGGTAAATTAAAAATTAACAAAATGTATTCTAGTTTAAGAAATGTTACATAAACTCTCATTTTTGTTCCACTTGACCTCAAAATTAGAATAACTCAAAATGTCACTCATTTTCTGAATTAGTGAAGACTTGAGAAATCTTATAGTCATATATTTACTACTAAAATCTAACCCGTAATTTATTTCTTACTGTGTTTTTAATTCTTAAATTTCAATTTGTTAAGAAAGATTTGAGGAAGCTTCTGCCTAATGTTAAATAATAGGTCAAAGATTGGGAATAAAGCAACAAAATTATACTTAGTTTAAAAAGATCAACTATATCAATTTCAAATGTTATCTCCATTCTTAAAAATAACCTGATTTGTGAATGGATAAAGCAAACATGGAATTTACACAGTGGAATGTTATTCGGCCATAGAAAGGATGGCATTGTGACAATTGTGACAATGTGAGTGGAACTGGAGATCATTCTCATAAGGGAAGTGCGACAGGCATAGGAACAAGTATAGCATGATCTCATTCATGTGTAGAATAGAAAAAATTTGATCATAGAAAGTGGGAGTAGAAGGGTAATTATCAGAGGCTGCGGGAAGCAGTACAAGGCAAAGGGGGAGAGGCTGCAAGGGGTACTGCCTTAGAGTCAGATGGAGGGAGGAATCGTGCTGTGTTACTCCACAGTGGAATGAGCATGACATTGGTAATGTACTGTACATTTTCAATAGCTAGAAGAAAGGTTTGGACTGTATTCACCATCAAGAAATAAGTATTTGAAGAGAGTTATGTTTGACCCCGCTTAAACATTATACAATGTATGTGTGTATAGAAACATTTCATAATATCTCACTAATGTGCACAATGTTATATTTTTATGTATCAGTTAAAAATAAATTTAAAAATTTAAAGTTGAAAACCCCCCCAAAAAAGTACTTGAGTCAGATTTCATGAGTTAAATGGAAACACGAGAGGAACTTTTCTCATCTGCGGCACTTGCATGGGCTACGGCAGTTGAAGTGTTGATCAACTCCATGTGACTTACCACGGTGCCGTAGATGGCCAGGGAGCCGTTGCCCAGTTGTCTGATTCTGTGGCTAATTTCAACATCAACCCCCTTTCTGCTCCACTGGATGGTTGGGGCAGGATCTCCCTTTACCTCACAATTCAAGATTGCATTACCACCAAGGGGTTCAATCCAGTTGGAAGGGTAATCCCCTTTGAAGATTGGAGGTTCTGGAAAGTAAGAGAGGGATGAGGAAAAAATCAGTACCAATCATTGGTTTGTGATTTTTTATAACAATTTAGAAAGATAATTCAGTAAAAAGGGGGAAGTGTTACTTTATAACTTCATGAACTTTCCTGGGAGGCTGAGGTAGGAAGATACCAAGATCAAGCCCAGCCTGGATGATAACAAGACCCTGTCTGAACAAAGGAACAAACAAACCCTATTAAATGAAGGGTTGGGGAGATAGCTCATTGAGAATGCCCTAGCTTCACTCTAGTACTGAAAAGCCAAAAACAAAGAAAAAAAGAAAAACCAAAACTTCATTAACTATTCAGAGTCAAACTGCTTGTGCTAAATCACCATTGTCAATATCAGTATTTTGAAGGGACAATTTCATTCTGTGTGAAATCATCTTGTTGCTTCATTCAAATATTTGAGTTGAATGCTTATAATTTTTTCTCATGAATTTGTACATCTCTGAAATCGAACTAAATGGAGTGGTAAACTGAAATTATATAGTATTACTGCATAATAAGGAAACAAAACACAAACCATTCATTAAGTAAATTATAAATTTAAAATAGAGCACTTTTACCTACCTTTCACATAAACAAATCCAATTGCCTTCACAAAACCAACGCTGTTCTCTGCAGTGCACACGTAAGTACCTGAATCCTCTTTGGACACTTTTTCAATAACAAGTTCACTGTGTCCATTGACACTGTCAAAGTGGGCTGAGGGAAACAAGTTGGGAAACAACACAAATGCCTCTCAGTAACTTAGGAAAAGTTTCATGATGGCTTAATGGTTTGCAGGTGAGATTTATGAGGTGGGTCAGCAACTGAACCAAAGAGATCTCATCATGACATTGGGCAAGAGAGTCTTTTCCAACGATTGCTCTCACCTAGTTATTTACTATGTTTACAGACACTTGTTTGAAGAACAGAAAGCACCCGAAGGAACAGGAAATGAGGACAAAAACAAACATCTTCTAAAACTTAGTTTAGATTACAGTACACCTTTCATCTCAACATGTTTAAAACTGGCTCACAGTTTCTCTGGGTTTTAAAAATCTTTCATTAGGGAATACATTTTCCATTTCATTTATCTCACCACTTTTCCTCCCAAATAATTTACATCAATTACATGAAAACTTGTGCCATTATAATTCAATTGACTTGGCATTGCAAAAGGAAACTCATGAAGATATATGTTAGTTAGGTAATAAGGACAACATAATCAAACTTGTAATCATTTCAACTTCCTCATAAATCATAAATGGTGATGGTAAATATTTATAAAGACACTTGGAAGAGAATATGAGGCAAATATGCTAATCTTAAAACAATTAATGCTAAATAAGATTCTAATTAAAGCCAGAAATATGTATCAAATTATACAATGTTTACCTTGTGTGCTTTCCCCACTTACTTTTTAAACTTTTATATTGTTGAATATTAAGTAGAAGCTTGAACTTTAAAAGTTTAAATGGCTAAATTAGTACTCTACCTTCATAAAACAGTGCTGAACAGATCTTTTAGAGTTTGTTTTCTTTAGCAAAGTACTACTAAGACAATATAGTTAATAAATTCCAGCCATTAACACAAATCTTTATGATAGAAGTCTAAGCTTATTTCTAGTTTTCCAGAAAAGCATTTCAAAAATGGTAACGGTGCAGTGATTCAGAACTCAGATTTGGGAAACAACAACTCGTTACTGACCAAGACTTTATGTTGATGTCAAAGCCTAGAAAATAAGTAGACATTGTCCTCCCAGAGGAGAATGTTCCTGGGCCCCAGACCTTACTTAAATACATAATGCCCAGAAATTTCCTTCATCAATTGATCTTTATTATAACAGAGGTTGATTCATATAAAGAGAAGAAGGTTTATCTATACATAGATAAATCATCAGGAGTCCAACACTATCCACTTAAATCATTTATCACTGATGAAGGGGGTCCAGCTTAAGCTAAATACAGCCTATGTATACACTATTGTCTCCCATGGGGAGAGGGATTATTTTTAAGCTAAAATATCTACTTACAAGATGCAACATATGGTTTTGTGATTAAATATTCTTTCAAAATGATGAACAATACATATATGTACATATGGGTAGAAGGTAAAATCTAAGTTGAAGCACACATTTTACAGAATGTAAAGCAATCAACTTTTCATTTGTGACTTCTCAATCATTCCCCACAGCTATAGTCTGGGTATATTTATTCACTTATTAAGAATTAAATTACCAACCTGGAATAACATTGTTATTGAAGGTCCATGTTAGTTTGGGCAAAGGAATGCCAGTTGCTTTACAGCGCAATCGTAGCTGTTCTCCTTTATTTAGTGACACATCTCCAGGAAGTTCAGTAAAAGTGGGGAGAACATTTACAGTCAGGCTGACTGTGTGAGTATCTTCACCTGCAGCATTATTAGCAACACAGGTATAGATGCCAGAATCCTCCAGCTAAAACACAAAAAATTCATAGTGATAAAGATTTTATTATCTCGTGTGATGTGACATAAAGTAAAACTGGAGAGCCTGTTTCCCAAAGGAGCACTCTTATCTAAAGGCAGCTTTCCATCTTTTACTCTAAGCCATCAGGTTAGCAACTAAATAACATAATTTAACATGTTTAGGAATTTAAACATAAGCCCACATCTTACAGAAATATAGCAAGCATTTTAGAGCAATATGACTTCAGAAAACCAGATTCTATACTTTACTAAGCATTAAATGAACTGGTGCTCTTAGCAAATAATCCCAAAGGCTGATCACATCTTCACAACATAGTTGGCCGGCTCTTTGTGTAATGTGGTACCAATGATCACCACAATTACCAGAGGAAATAACAAGAGAAAGTCAATATTACATGCACAAGTGTGCTGTTTCACTTGTTCAGTCTATCAGCCAGCTCTCATTACCCTTTGTATTAGATTCCCATTGTATTTGATGTGATTTCCTTGTCTCTAAGCTGTTGCCTTCATTTACCTTCCAGGACGCCATGCTGCTCTCCTAGTTTCCCAGCTACTTCACAGGTCACTCTTTCCCCATCTCCTTATGCAGGCTTCCCCTCAGTATTAATGTCCTACTGGTACAATGTGAGAGGGCTCAGTCTTTGCTCCTCTTGCCTTCTCTGTACTCGATTCCTTGTGTCGTAGCTTTAAACGTCATCCATATACAGACGACTATGCTATATCATCACAGATCTTACTTCTCAAACTCTAGTTCTATTGAACTTCTTGTCCCAACTGCATGTTGGGACACATAACAGTCATTTGAAGACTACAGGTAACATGGGAAGGGGCAATAAAACCAGAGTTCAGTTTTGGACAAGAACTCCCAATTTCTTGTCCCCTTTCTGACCCCGCCTGTACCCTTTGCCAGCTCATTAACTATTTCATCTCCCAGGGTGTTCATGTCTCTATTTTCAGAATTCTAACACTTCTAACACTCCTTGCTCCTCTGCTAAAATGCTGAGTTCTATTATTTCTCATCTGCCTTCAACCCATCTTCCCAACAGATCCCCCTGCTTCTCTATCATTTATACTCACCACAACAGATAACGCAATTCTTCAACTAGATAAGGCAATTAACATCACACCCCTTTCTCAAAATCTACAATGGATCCCGACTTTTGCTAGGAGTAAAAGGCAAAACCGTTCCAAAGACCTACAAGCACCTACATCAGCAGGCCTCAATTTTTCCACCGAATTTCTTTTTCATACTCCTTCCACAGGGCTCCTGTCTCTCAGATACATCAGGCATGTCACATTTTAAATTCTTTGCTATACTTGTTTTCTCTGCCTGGTAAACCCATTCCCCCAGTATTGGCTTGACTAACTTCCTTCCTTCACATTTTGCTCAAACGTCACCTTCTCAATAGGTGCTTACTCTAAAATTCCTATTTAAAATTTGTAACCTATACTGCTCCAACTCGTGATACACTTCAGTCACTCTTTTGCTTTTACTATTGATTTTTGGAGACAGTGTGTTGCTATGTAGTTTAGGGTGGCCTTCAACTCACTATGTAGCCCAGTGATCCTTTTGACTCAGCCTCCCAATTACAGGGATTACAAGTATGGCCACTGTGCCTGGCACAACTTATTTTTTCATACCACTTTTTAAAATTTATTGCATATATTGTTTAGTACTTTTATTATATTTTATCCCCTATCTTTTTCTTCAAGAAATAAACTCCATAAGTGTAAGGATCTTGATGTTTTTTATTCCCTAGTGTATCTCACTACCTAAGTCAATGTGGATCACAAAGGAGGAGGTGCTCAATAAAAATGTTGAGTTGATGAGTGAATAATTTTGGATGTACTAAAGGACGTATTAGACTCTTTTCTCTTTTTAACAATAGAAGTTTTTTTTGCATTGAAGTAGTGAAGAATTGGAAGTTCAGCAAAAAATTTACAGTCATTTGCTATAGATATTTGGTTGTACAGTATGTGCTTTTTTTCAAAAAGGCAACCAAGAATAAATTGTACCCCTTATAAAGGTCTTCTTACCTCCAAACTACTCAACTGTTCTTAAATTCCCAAGTCACAACTCAAATTAAAAATCAAGGTTTTTATTCAAATTAATAAAAACCTGAAACATACACACTACCACAAATAGAACACTACATACTAGGTATGTCTCTCATGTAGTACTTATAAGATTTCTTATTTTTGGGTCTCTTTCAATGTACCTGGGTCATTGTCTCCAAAACTAAAACATTTTTTTGCTCATTCAATTCCTTGCAGTCTAGAAGAGTGACAGAGGGGCCAGATCCAACATTCCTGGATATGAGATAATGCGCACTGGTGATCACCAGTAGTTTAAACAAATAAACAAAAAAGGTGTATCTTTATTTTATTAGTGATAAAGTTCACATTTTAAAACTTTAGGTCTCTATGAAACTGAGATACAATTTATTGATCTACTATAGTACTTGGCTATATTACTTTTTTCTTAGTGTTATATAAAACACTGGTAAATCTTATCATTGGTACAAGCATAGATTTAAATAAATACAATGTTTAGTGGCAGGGCCAACTGCATTAGGACATGGCTCGCCACTGGCTGTGTAACCAATAATCCCAAGGTCTTGCTAATTGGTTGAGATTAAACTCTATAGTGAGGATGGTTCATTTTATCATTGTAATCTGTTCAAATTTAATCCCAACCAATTTTCATAGTAAAATTTAGGCATTTTGAAGGATCATGAAAAACAACACATTATATTCAGCAGATGAAACTTATTTACATAACAGGTCTAGTAGAGGAATAGCTCATTTCACAAATGCATCGATTTGTGAACAATATGGTTCTGAACAGAAGAATTTGGCCTAAGTTTGCTTTCACTTGTGAACTTGTGTAGGGTGATGAACAGGATCATGGTCATCTTCCCCGAAACAAACACAGTCTCAGCATCTTCCCCAAAATAGTGGAACAAATTAAGTTGGTGACTGAGGCACCAACACTGTCAAATGTTGATACTCTCAAACCACATGATTTTTAAAAAGACATGTATGCACATGTATACATAGCATTCTCTTCAAATAGGTTGCTACTGAAAAACTGAGATAGCTATTATTCTACAGATCTAGAGAAGCGCCACTCAAAAAAAAAAAAAAAAAAACCTGTAAAATTCTGTTTTCAGGGGGACCTAGAATTTTAGTTTTCAAATCAAGTTTTTGATTAAAGGGTTATTTTAAAATGTGAAAAAAGAAAACACTTTTTTTTTGTATTTGACCTCACATATTCTCACATAGCCTTTTAAAAATCATACATGGGTACAAATACACAATATACTCTAGATACTTAGAATTTTATTTGATAGAAATAAATTCCACAAAAATAAAACAATTTTAGAAAGAAGCCACTAATGAGTTCTTATTATCTAATAAATGCTATTCTCATGCCAGGGACATGAAGCAAAGTGTGTACAATTAATCTTGTGATGTGAATTTGTAAGAATCTCTTCAACCCCCTCTCTCTGGCTAGTGAATCCAGGGCCTCAGCACTAAACTGCATCTTCAGCCCTTTTTAAAATTTGTTTTTATTTTGAGACAGGGTCTTGCTAATTTGCTTAGACTGGGCTTAATCTTTTCATCCTTTCACCTCAGCCTCTCAGAAGGATTACAGCTATGCACCACTGTGCCCAGCTATTTTCTTTCATTATTAAAGAATACATTTCCAAGCTAAGTTGCTAGAAGTAGGAAGTTAAATTAATGGTTTAAGGTATCTATTCATCTTTACTGAACTTACCACAACATTTTCTAAAATAAGTTCTCCATATGGTTGTGCAGTGTATTTTCCTAACAAGGTTGTTAAAGGAATATTGTTCTTCTTCCAGTTAATGGCTGGCGTGGGGATTCCTTCAGCCACACATGGGAGAATGGCTTGTGAGTTCTCATTGACCGTATAATGAGCTTCCGTGCTTCGGATCCTGGGTGGTACTATGAAGAGTTTAGAAAGGATAGTCAGCCTTCTAGGAACTTGGGTTCAATAATGACTTTATTCACACTGAAGATTAACACAGAAAAGGCTCTTTTGAGGGTAATTTTGTTAGAAATACAAAAAATTACTATATATTGATTTATTTACTATAAAAGCAGTAAATACTTTCAATGCTTCAATTTTATTTGGCTTTCTGATTTTTCCACAACCTATCAAGCAACCAATGAAAACCAAAACCACTTATATGATTATATAAAAGCTGGATTTATCTTACATTACTGAGAGAATGAACTAATGATAGTTACTATAAAATACTGCAAAGCATTCACCCTATATTTAATGTTACCAACTGCTAGAGAAAAATAATTATTACAGTATTTCATGTAAAACAAATACAGGTAAAAGTAGATGTTTAGTTAACTTTTTATATTGCCCCAGAAGAAATTTTTCTAGTGATTTCATGATTCCAAACATTTTAATAATAAGTATTTCCTGCAACTCATTTTCCCCCACTTTAAGTTAGGCAATATGGAGTTGAGTTGAATACAATGACTGAGAAATACTTCAGTGAACTTAGAAATAAGATATTTTCTACTAAAGGAAAGACTAAAATGTATTAAGAATTCTTGAAGCAAACAAAATGTACTCTACCTTCCTAAAACAACTAAATTTGGAATTATTCAAACATATTAGTGAGAAATGGACTAATCTTATGTTTGTAAAGTGACAAGGCAATAGCTGGTCTCAGCAAAAATAAAATTGAGTATAAACTTTAATTTTTCTTCTCTAATTTTTCTATGACTGTATGAGTAAATACACAAATGTTAGATGAATGAGGATATCCATGAATATTGCATATAATTTGGAAAAGACAAAAACATCTTTTGATGAACAGTGCAATGATAAATATAATTTATTTCTTATTAGTTCATGCTGCATTTTCACTGTCTCTCCTTTTTTTTGGTTTTCTAGAGGTTATTTCTCTTTTGCTAGGGATTACAGAGACATAGCATAAGTACATTTTCAAAATGAAAAAGAAATAAGTAAGGCTATGACTTTAGAGTGGATTTTAGCTTTGATGACACACTATATTTTTTTATATAGTGTCCTGTTTATCATTTTATAAGTAATCTAAAAATAAAAACATCTACTTGGACACTTGTTAGCTGGAAGTGTATTTTTTTAAGTTGCTTGAGGTTGGCATTTTGGAAATAAAACCCATTACAAATTTCTAGTTTTATTGCATTGTGGGCAGAAATTGTGCTCTGTATTTTTAATAATTTTAAATTATTAATAATTTCTTTGTTATTTAGTACATGGTCAATTTTTATAAATTTTCTGCAAATATTTGAAAAGAAATTATTATTTATTTGAAGGTAAAGGGCTAATTTATATTGATTAGCTCAGTCAATAAACTGAAAGCACAAAAAAGTATTTGGAAAACTCTTAAGTGAAGATTTTAAAATATCGTGACTACATTGTTAATCTATTAAATTAAAAAAGATTCCATGTGAAATTATTACTCTACCTATGCAAGTGTTATAAATTCAAATACACTTGAAAAATAACTTTCATAAATTTTTGCAAAAAATGAAAGCAAAAATGACTCATTAAAATAAGTGTAACCCTGTAAACAGTGAGTGGGAACAGTTGTCATTATTTCATACCACTGATATTAAGACGGTTTCTATCTTTAGGCTTAAAATATTCAATAAAATATCTCAATGCTGATTTTTAGATATTTTGCTAGTTGTTTGAATACAAAAGAAATGTGGATATTTTTTCTGTTATGAAAAAGTACAGATAAGTTGTTTGCTACTTTAAAGTAATGAATCAACTAGATATTCAGTTCCTATTAGGCTCAAACTGTATTTACAATATAGACATATCGTGATTAATTTGGAACCAAAACGACCTGAAGCTTCAAGATGTAAGGTAGAAGAGTCACAAAAACACAAGTGAAATTCTCATAATCTGAGGACAGATCCCAATAATCACAGTGTTAGGGAGTTAGTGAGTGAACAAATATTAATTTTCCTGACACTATTAATGTAATTTTCTTATGCAGTCATACATGCACACAGAAGACTAAGAAAATAGTTGTGAAGAGCAAAGGCACCTATACCACACACACACGTACGTGCACACACACACACACACACACACACACTTGGATAACTTGTTTCATGTGTATGTGCTTGTGTTTTGCAAATGGGAAATGAATGTAGGGCCTGCTCATGCTAGACAAGTGCTCTATCATTGAGCTGTACCCCTAGCCCTGGATTATTGATTTTATGTGATTTTGATATCTATCACGTTTGCTTTTAGTGGCCTTTTCACTTTGCCATAGTAATGCAGAAGAATAAAATAATTCATATTAAGTAACTCACCATGGACAATGAGTTTGGCACTTATGCTGCTAGATCCTGCCACATTAGCTGCCATGCATGTGTATTGGCCAGTGTCATCAGGCTGAGCAAACGCTATCTGCAGAGCCCCGGAGTTGAGGATGCGCTGCCGGATGGATTCCAGAATCACATGCCCATCTTTATGCCACGTAATGTCTGGTGGTGGAAGGCCATCCGCCTCACAGGGCAACATAACGGGCTTATCCACAGCAATGATGTGTTCCTTTGGGTGAGTGGTGATGACTGGAGGAACTAAAAAATAGAAAGTTTAAACCTCATTTTTAAAGCACAAGTGTACAAATTATATACTACAGCACTAGTCTAGCAAAATGAAGTAATATCAGTAATAAACAAAATCCTGAGTTTACCACATCATTGATAAAGGGTTATTGTAGTTTGTTTTGTTTTGAACATTACAATTCATTGAGCTTATTTTAGAAAATTAATCTCTATAAATGAACAAGCAAAGATACCTAATAACCAATTTTACATAATGAGATAAATATGTATTATGAAAATTTACATATCTAGAATATTTAAGCTGTATTAACTCACATGTATGAGTCACGTGATAGCTGATACTTTGGAAAATAATCTACTGCTTAAAGATGCTCTCACTCATGCACTTCTTACTGGATTTAACATCGTATCTCATACTCAGTAGTAATATTTCAATGAATGAGCAATTGACTAAATGCATGGATCATGGAAATAATCATATAAGTAAAACTTTTCTCATTTCAGAAACCTGTAGAACAACTATAATAAGAATTATAAGGCTGATCACTTAGACAATGGGCTGGACATTCTATGAAGTCTTGAAACATTCACCCTAACAAGACATGCTAAGGCTGCTCATGTAGCTCAGTGGTAAAGTGCTTTCTGTTGCAGATTAACCCACTGAACAGCTGAGGGCTGAACATGCTGTTAGGAAGGAGTCCAGGTCGGATGTAGCAGATTAGGGGTGGTGACTTGAAAGGCTATATATCCCTCCCTTTGCTCTCTGCTTCCTGGCTTCCATGACTTGAGCAGCTTTCCTACTCTAGGTCCTTCCACTATGCCTTTTCTCCCTCAGGGCCAGCTGACTCTGGACTGACTCCGGACTGACTCCTCTGAAAACCATGAGCCAGAAAAACCTCTATTATGTTAAATTGTGTTGCTGGGTATTTTATCAGCAATGAGGAAACAACTAAGACTTTTAGGGGTTATGTATGAGGCCTTGGGTTTTAGTCTCAGTACCTCAGTAAAAAGACATATATGGAATAATTATGAATATCCACATTAAGATTATTTATAACAACCAAAGTTAAATTACTTGGTTTAATTTATGGTTACCATTATGTACTGTATGTGTAAGGAGAAAGTCTATACAGAATTTTTCATGCCCCTAGACTATGCAATTATCCCTGGTTGCTATTGGAATGCTTAAGTATCTTTCATTATTTAACTTTTTATCTATGTTTCATAATTGCTTCTATAACAATACTTTGAACCACTTAATGAAGAAAAAGCTCAACTCTGAAACCATTCCTTTCTATTACCTCTGGCTGGTGAAACCAGTGAATACTTTTTGCATCTTAATCTTATTTGACTCAACTGTGTTTGACAGAATTGAAACACTATTACCTCCTAGCCTATATCTGATTTTCTTTCTGATGTCTCCTGTATTATATTCTTTTCTGTGTCCTCTCCTTTATCACACTCCTATCCAATGCACTGTCCCAGGACCTTATCCCCAGAAATCTTTTCTGTCCTCATCTTATTTTCCTAGATAATCTCATACAGTATCCTGAATTTAACACTAAATACTTTCAAATAATAGAATACTGTACATCTCTTATGTGCTCCAATACATATTGAACTCTCTACTTGACATCCCCATTAAGATTTCCAATAGTTTCTTACATGCCATATGATTAACATAATCCATGATTTTCTTCCTCAAAGATCAGTTCTTCTTGCACATTCTGATGACACTATTGTCCATTCTTCAGGTTAGACCCAAGGCTCAGAAGCGTCATTAAATCTTCCCTTTTTATAACCTTCCAATTCATAAGTAATCCTGGTCATCAGACCCCCAATAATGTCTTCTATTAATCCCTGTTTCATCACTCCTGCAATTCACACCTGTTTCCTGTCCAGGGCCGTAACACCCTGTTTAGACAACTTTGAACATTCTTCTAGTTATAGTTTTGTCTTCTCTCTAAATAATCATCTGCAGAGCGCAAAACAGGTCTTCCTAAAACCAAATCAGAATCTTGGCTAAACCCATATAAAGGACACAGTGGCACAGAGAGTGAAATGTAACTTCACTGTGGTACACTGGGATGTCCATGCACCAACCCTACCTGCTGTCTTTCATCTTCTGCCTGCCTTCCTATAGCTCATCACTGTCTGGCCAGGCTCTGTTCTCAGTCTCTCCCACCTGGGAGACATTGCACATGTTGTCGTCCCTCCCAGGGACACTATGCCAACCGAAGTCTTACCTTCATGGCTCAGAGAGGCCTGTCTTAACACTAATCTAAAATGTTCCGAGGTATCTCCATTGTTCACTATCTCTGTCTCTTGTTTTCCCTCTGTATAGCATAGGTCAGAATTTATCATCATTTAATTTATTTGGTATATTTTCCCTTCTCCATTAAAATATAAATACCACACGGGGAATAACATACCTGTAATGCACAGTGTCTTTTCTGTTATTGATGTTGAATGCATATTAAAGAATAAAAATAAATTGTATTTAGTCTGAATGAGTCATATTCATTCATCAGTGGTTCATATTCATTCATTGATGAATCATATTCATTAATTAACCATAGGAAAAATCATACTATGAGGAAATTCAAAACTAACTAATTCAAACTCAGTAGTTTGAAAACTGTTTCCCAATAACTTCTTATTTACAAAGGTAGTGAATGCAAGCTATGGAAATTTTATCAAGAAAATGTCAATTAATGTGAAAATACAAAAAAACCTTGCTTTGTCTTAAGAACATTTATTTCCCATCGAATTGTTTTAACTGCAGTTTCTTAGAATGCTGATATTATAATCAGTGTATCTAAGGTAGCATTACAGGGAGAAGAGTTTTTCACACCATGTAAATTTGTGGTACAATAAAATAGAGTACAGTTGCCCCATCTTACATACAAGTGATACACTGCAAATCCACCAGTGAACTTGGAAGCTGAGGCTAGGCCTGGATCTTGTATGCCAAAAGTTTTTCCTTACGCATACATATTTTTCCCAATGAGAAAGTTTACTTTATAAATTAGGCACAGAAATAGATTAATAATAATAGAATAGATTAAAATTATATACTGTAAGAAAAATTAGTGAATGCAGTCTCTGTCTTTTAAAAGGTCATGTTGTTCTTTGGCTTTTTAATTCTCTATAAGAAAAAAGCCCAAAGTGCTTTTCTTTGACATATATGAGCTACAGTATCACTACTTTTTTATTCTTGGACATCATTAAGGAAAATAAGGGTTACATTAATATGAACACTGTAATAATGGACAGTGGATTTAAGAGCTGAGAAGTTTACTAACTAACAGGCAAGTCAAGTATACAGCATGGATTCATTGGATCAAAGGATGGTTCACATTGTTGGCAAGATTTTTATATTACTACAGTGTAGAATATAAAACTTGTGAGTTGTTCAAGAGTTTTGCATGTAATATTTATGGACTGTTTTCGATGGTAGGTAACTAAAACTGTTGAAACAAAACCATAATTAAGGAAGTGACTATGGTAACAAATGGAGTTTCATAGAAGTTAAAAATGCGATGGATTCTTCAGTTTTCTTACACAATCGATGTGAGAAACCTAAAACATGTCTACTTTATGTTTCATCAAGTAGTAGAAAAATAAATAGGATAAAACAAGCTAATAATGCTGAAAACTATAAGCAAAAGGAAGCATAATCACTTTAGACATGTGAATATTTAGTATACATTGGTTCAAACATCTTAGCAGATACAGAGGTGAATAATTTAGGTACCTTGGACGTTTAGCTTGATTTTGCCCAAGGCGGTGCCAGCTGAGTTCTGAGCCACACACATGTAAGTGCCAGCATCCTCACGGACAGCTCTGGAGATCTGCAAGCTGCCACTGGGGAGAGCTGCATGGCTTTTGCCTGTATCATAGTTATAAAAGAATAAAACTAATTTTTACTTTTTGTTTAAAAAATATTTCTGCCTTCTGAATTGTAAAGCACAGAGTATGACATGATTTTCACGACAGAAAGTGGTAGGTACCTGAAGTGATGACATTGATACCTTCTTTTTGCCAAGAAATGAAAGGATTTGGTGTTCCTGTTGCTTCACACGGTAATAAAATGGGATTGTTTAGGATGACATCTAATTGACTCGGCTGGGGCTGAATAACTGGAGGCTCTGTAAAACCAGTCAATCAAAAGAACAAGCACTTGTCAGCAGTGGAAATGCCTACAGTAGTGATGAGTCTAACTATGCCCAGATCCATATGTCCACAGTGTTAATGATCTGATTATCCAAGAAAGAGTTAATACTGGCCCCCTACATTATTTGTTTTGCTATGATAGTGCTTGCATTAGAAGAATTCCATTGGAAGACTAGAAGTAGGAACAGATTATAAAAATCCAAGAAGAAACATAAATCTGGGGTTGTTTTGTGTGGTTTGCCATTTATGCCTTTTTTAGTCCCTTGAAAAATATTTTCCAGACTTTCATATCCCAAGATATCACTATGGCTCTACCACTTATAGATATCTATAGTACTATCTTTCAAGAATAAACATGGCCAAACAAATAAACACAAACTCCAGATCCAACAAGTTATTTCTCTCTTGTACTTGGAAGAAAAGCCAGGCCTTTGTACATGCCAGAAAGTGCTTTATCACTGAGCTATTCCCCCAGCCCACCCAGCAAGTTTTTAGTGAGTAAATAACTATCCATACCTTGGACATAAAGGGTCACATGTCTGTGTGCAGAACCAGCTGCATTCCTAACAACACAAGTATATCGTCCTGCATGGTTTAATTGGGTGGCAAATATTTCAATTGCTCCTAAATAGAAAAAAAAGTTTTAATGCATTGTGCATCCTTTTTATACAGCAAATTATGTCTGTCTCAATGTGTGCTCTCTGCACCAAACATAGTGGTCCCGTCTTACATCTGTACTTGCATCACAGAGTGCCCAGTACAGTTTTTAAAAAATTACTAACAGCTTTACTGAGGCATAATTTACACACCTTAAATTGAATTGGATTGAAGTGCCCAATTCAATGAAATGTTCTACTTTTTGGCTATTGTGAATGATGCTGTATGAACACCCACATCCAAGTCTGCATGTTTCAAATCTCCTGAATAGATACTACGAATGCAGTTGCTCTGTGTGTGTGTGTGTGTGTGTGTGTGTGTGTGTGTGTGTGTGTGTGATACTTCAGGTTAACATTTTTAAAAGGTACTAAACCATTTTCTTAACACAGTATTTTGTGATTACGCTGGAGGGTAGTTGTTATACATTTTATGATGTGAACCACTGCCAATCTATACAGGTTTCTCAGATGGCCACAATAATTTGTTTTATAAGTGAAATTGCATCCTGATAACAAATTTTCCATTATTTCTCTTCTATTAAAGGCATACACAGCTTCTTTTAGAATAGTATGCACATATTTATGAAGTCTCAGGATACTAGTTGCTATTTTAGTTTTCTCGAGTGTATCTTCATAGTGCAGGGTAGCTTTTCAGAAATACAAATGTGCATCACATTTTTATTTTGATGAATTATTTTTTTTCCTCAGTCCTATAAATTGTATAAACAATGGTTATTATCACTGTAAAAAATTTTCAATTATTGTGTGCAGTACCTAGCCTTTCCTGCTGATCAGTAAAAATTTTGAAAGCAAGAGCCCTATCTTATCTTAATTTATTATCTCAGAAATTTGATAGAGTAGATAGTCTATCTTAGGTACTGAATTTGTTAAAATAAATGTCATTTGGCTAATGGAAAAAATGCAATTTACTCACAAGGAGAGAATTTGCTAAGCCTTAATAATTATGCTTATTATATCCAAATCAATTATAGACATTACTTGTTATTTTATTACCAGGCTTCTTTTTAATTAATTAATTAATTTTAATTAGCACATGTTTGTGTACATAATATTGTTTACATTTATCATAGAGAGTTGATTAATGCACACAACACCTCTTAATTCTTTTTTCTCATCCCCTACCCTCTCCCTACCTGCAGTTCATCTTCCTACTCTAGACACACTTTTCCCCCAGATGTTTAAATTTAGGAGTACAAGAATACATATTTCATTCTTTTATTTTAGCACAACAATTAATCGTTGAGCACATGAGGTCAACGATTAATAAGTAATCCAATTAGTAGATATAAAATCATTATTTGTTCTTACCAGAGGACAGAATTCGATAGCCATCTCCTCTAGGAAGTAGTCTTATGCCATTTTTGGTCCAGTGAATTGAGGGGAATGGAACTCCTGAAGCCATGCAAGTAATTACTGCTGGAGCCTGTTTGGTTACTAATAAGTCTGTAGGTTCATCGGCTATGGTGGGTGGAACTAAAACAACAATAACAGAAAGAAGTAAAACTACATGTCCATATTCATATGTCTCCCTCTAAAAGTGAACGGTAGAGTCACAGAAAAGGAAGTCCTCTTGTAAAGTAGTGGAATGAGGAAGTGATAGCGTTATAGTAACTTTCTATCTACTTGCTAAGCTTGTTCTACCTTGGACAGTGAGATCCACAGTTCTCTTATCTTGTCCAGCGTCATTTGTCACAGTGCACTCATAGGTTGCAGTGTCATCCACAGAAGGGGCAATGATTACTAGTGAACCTGAAGAAAGGAGCCTAGAAGAGAGATTTCAAAACATGAGCATCTGTATGTCAGTTTTTAGATATTTGTTCAGTTCATCATGGTACCACATTGTTAATTGAGGGAAATGAAAGTCCTTCATATTGAAACGAGTATTGTTCAACTGATGCAAACTTTTTGTGTCCAGGTTTGCACTTCTATGGCAAAGCATTCAAATTTGATATTTATGGGAAGCAATTGGCTAGAAAGATTGCCTGAAGAGGGAATGACACATTTCATGAATGCTTATATTATGACCAAATTTGCTGTCCTACGAGAAATACAGTGAGTGTAACGAACACACTGATGGTTGTTTCTGCTGTTTGAATTCCTGGCCATGTCTGGAATGTTTCAGATAAATTCTCCCTAAATTTAATAATGATTTTGTGGGCTGGTATTTGATTATCTCTAGCAATAGGTAATCACAGTCTGTCTTCCTTTTTCTACTTCATATATCTCCTCACATATCATGCCTGTCTTGGAGAAGCACAGTATGCACAGGGTAAACACAGTGTATATATCTATATAGTAAACACAACTGTGCATACATATACACATAAATGGATATTGATTTATTTACCTACATCAGTAACCTTAAATCTCCCATTCAAAACTAAAACAATCTGGATCACTTCAGATGTTTATGAAGTTTAATTAAAAAACTGATTTAAAAGGGCAAGGAGAGAGATCATAGAATTTCAATGAAAGCCATCCTAGTTTCATATTTACTTGTATAACAGAACTGATTTTTGTCAAAGCAGATATATGAGAGCAATTTTAGTAACATGACAAATCTTTTCACAGGAAAACTGTCATTTAGCTCAACTGATATACAAGTACTGATCAGAAAGTCTTAGTGATTTTGAGTTTAGCTTTTAAGAAATACAGTTTGCCTTATCATGAGCCCTGGCAATAAAGCTTGAGGAATACAAGAAAAAAAAAGACAAAATAAAATTTGATTTTCATTCTACAACTGAAGTTTTATTTTACAGAATATTTTGGTCTATTGAAATAACAAATGATGCTTTTATCCTTTGCATTTATTAAATTCCAAAAAGTGCTCAACAAATAAAGCAGTATAGAAGTTTAATCCTGACTACCTCATTGACATTCATCTATAGTGTTTGTCTATAGAAAAATTGCACTTATAGTTTAAAAAAACCTATAGGCTGAAAAACTAACTTCATATTAAGCAAAACATATTCTCTACATGAGCTAATTATTTTTACTTTATTTGCTTCCCCTGCTGATAGAGTTTAAATGTTGGTTCCTTAAAAAGAATGTTTCTAAATGGTTGGCGAAATTTTTCAATTACATTGCTTTTACTGTATTCTGTTAAGTGAAACAAGTTAGACATGGAAGGACACATTCTCCATGTTCTCACTTAGATGTGAAAGTTAAAAAGTTTATTTCCTAGAATTAGAGAACAGACGAATGATTACCAGAGTCTGGAAAGAGTTTGAGGGAGGAGAAGGTGAAGAGTATAGTTAAGGTACACAGAAAAGCTGTTGGATACGAAGAAAAGGTTAATTATATCAAAATAGTTACTACAGAGGATTTTAAATGTTTCCAATACAAAAAATAATATATATCAGAGATAACAGATATGCTAGTTACCCCTGATCTGATCATTACATATTCTATAAAGGTATCAAATGTCACCCTGCACCTCATAAATATGTACAATTACTATATGTCAATAAAAATTAGAATATATTTGAAATATATTCTAAAAATAAATTATCCTGACCTGTATGAATTCTGATTTTGGTCCACATTAAGAAGATGGCCATTCTTTCTCCAACTGATTGATGGTCTTGGCACTCCAGAAGCCTCACAAGCCAGAGTCGCCTGGACATTTACTGTTACAGTTATGTTGGTAGGACCCGGAACGATAGATGGAGCAACTAAAACAAGGCCACCAAATAAGAGAGCTTTCAGCACACAGAATGCTATTTGAAGTATTCATGTAGAACTGAAATTCGTCTCTGGTTACTTGCCTCATAGTTATGAAGACAACAAGGCTCTAAGTTTAAATTGTGCTGTGATATTAACCACAGTGATGAGAAAATATGGTTGCTAATTGTTCATAAAACAGTCTAATATGTTTAAATAGCATTCATTGATAAGGTCTTTATGAGCTCACTAGTTTAAAATATCAAATAGCAATTGACCCAAGTCTAAGTGTTGCTTATAAGCACATATTTACCATGGACCTGCAAATCTATTCGTCTACGGTCTGTCCCAGCAACATTAGTAGCCATGCACAAATATCGCCCAGTGTCAGTCACATGTACTGATTGAATATGAAGGAATCCATTTTCCAAGATGGAATGTCTATGAGAGAGATCACAAGTGAAGTCATCTGATTCAATTTCAGAGGATACATATCCACAATATTCACAATATCCCTGAAGAAATAAAAGGATAAAATACAAATGCATACAAGAGGGGAGTGTGATTTTGGAGCGGGGGGCAGGTGGTTTGGGAAGGTACAGGAAACTGAACCTATGGTTCACACTGAGCTATATCCCTAGCCTTTTAATATTTTTTTTTAAGTTTTGAAACAAGATCTAGATAATTTTCACATGATGAACTCAAACTTGTGATCTTCCTATCTCAGCCTCTTGGTGGCTAGAATTACAAGCATAAGAAACAATATCCAGTTAAAGTTTGTGATCATGAATGGATTATAAACATTAGGTAGACATAAATCTTAGGAATTATGTCATTAAAAATAGCAGTTTTGATTCTTATATCATGATGAAAAGGCTAATTCTGAATATAGCAAGACAAAAGTATTGCACTGGAGAGAAAGACCAAGATTTATATCTTTATTCTAATAGCACTGTTTCTCCTTTTCCAGAACTATTATTACCTTGCGTGATTCCCAGTTAGAATTGCTCCATCCTTTCTCCATGTTATCTTTGGGGTTGGCACACCTTCAGCAAGGCATTCCAGTATAATAGACTTATTTAAGAGAATGACAAGACTCTGAGGGCCACCCTTGATGTTTGGAGGAACTGCACAGGAGAGATACATAAAAAGTCAACCATACTAAATAACACAGCCTGAAGGCGATATACAAAGTAAGGGTTGAGTCAAATGTACAGCTTTGTCTACACTGATCTAGGTTAGTATAAATATAATTGAGATTTCATCCCTGAAATTTTACTGAAGATATTCTATGTTTAAAAATTAAGAGTAGACAGGAAGGAGGATTTTTTAAAAAATCCTGACATGGTGTATGAAAGCTGGCCGTCTGTGAGAGAGGCTTAAATAAAAATCAGCTCTGGTTTGATGCAAATTAAAGATGATATCTCTTATTTCTCTTTGGACAAATAATGGCCAGAGAATGTTAACACTGGAACAGCTTCACTTTAAATAAAGAACAGAGAATGGACTGTTTTAATGAAAAGCACATCTGTGTTTAATCGTGCAAGTCACAGAACATGTATTTTATATATCACTAAGCTCATGTGGGACTAGAAAGTCTGAATTTTAATGTTAGCATTAGAGGTATTAGTTGTATAGGTCACCCAATATCTTGTGAAATTTCATATATTGTAAGTCCGGAGGGACTGTTTGGGAGACAAGTATAAGTTATCTTTCTGAATTTTGGCAAGTTTTGGCACTTAGATATCATATTTGGGAAAATTACACTATTACAGCAGTATTTAAGAAAATTGCATTACTATAAAAATACACAATACACTCTCAAGTGACCACCAATGAAGATGAACTAAATGATGGGCAAACTGTCACCTGGAAACTTAGTGTAATTGATTTCCTCAATGGCTTTGACCCGAGTGATGAAAAACATCCAGATCTGCTAAATAACTAGTGGATATGTATATTATACTCTCAGATGGAATAATGTATCTATAATTATATATTTTTGAAATAAATTAGTTTGCACTATAGTTTTTAAAAAGTATTACATATTTTCTTTTTCAAGTAGGGTATCCATAGGACTCATTTCATATGAACAAAAGAAAAAAGGATTCATGTCTTTGAATGTCAGTGGTTAATCATTTAGGTTGTGAAACAATGAATGGTTTTTCTTACCATTTACAGTGAGAAAAAATTCTTTTGTCATCTTTCCTGCAATGTTGCTGGCAACACAGGTATAATTTGCTGTGTCTCCTAGATCTGCGTTGTTAATTTGTAAATACCTTCCTCCAGATAGGATTCTCACTCGAGGTGTTGCCTAGATTCAGCAAATGAAATTTATATGAAAATATCAGGAAAAGAGAAGACAGTGTTATATCCTAGCATCATATGTAAGTAAAGTGAATGTTAGCGTTGCTATCTGTCAGTGTCCTCGGTTTGCTTTACTCCATCGTTTGCATATGGAAAATCCCTGGAACTGCAATGAGTGCATTTAAGGGGACAAGCAGTGACCCCCACATCCCCTGATGACAATCATTCCTGGATGGAATGATTGGTAAATTCCTTACCACGAAGTTAACTTTGGTTAACACAAAAGGAAAACACTATCCTATAACATTTTGAAAACCAGAAAGTGAATTATTTTAGTCTACAAATATTTGTGAAGTTTGTTTTTTGCTTCCAAGCATGAGACTATGAATTATAAAAATACAGCAACAATGAAGTCTAATTTCTGATATTAAATAACTCATGAAATAGAAACAAAGAGAATTGTAATGTAAATGATAAAATATAATGTTAGTATTTGTTAAATGATTCCAGATAGTATCTGAGACAGTTATCTGATTGTGACTGTGATGAAATCACTTCAGAAAGAATCCTTAAGATTTTCTTTCTAATTCTGCATTCACATAATTGCTCAAATACACCATTTGCATCCATTTATCTTCTATAGGCTTTTCACTGTGATTAAGATTAGATTAAATCATGCTCTCTGATGAAAATAAATGATTTCTTAAACATATATGGCACATTTTGTGAAACATATTAATTTTAAACTTCTATGTGGTTAAAGCATGGTTTTAGGCTAATGAAAAATTTTAGTAGTTTTTGGAGGGGGTGTTGTGGATTAAACCTAAACCCTCACAACATGCCAAGTACATGTTCTTCCACTACACTACACTCGCAGCCCCATAAGTGATTCTTATGTCTTTGTCTGGTGAATAACTTATGTCCTGACGTATAAGCCTCCTTACTGCTTTCTCTGATTTTTTCTCCATTTGCTGCCAGTGATTCTTCCACATATTTCCTTCAGTTTCTTTCCTCAGATATAACTTTGTTTTCTAGACCCTACTTCCTGTGTCTATGAGAAAGTCAGAGTCCTATACTTTCAATTTTCTCCTTTTCCCACTCTGGACACAAATGCAAACTTCCTTTCTATTTCCCAATCTCTGTGGAAAATATTGACCTTTCAGACCAAGGCTATTGTCTTCACCTATAATACAGGTCTCAGTCTCGATCAAACATAACTTGTCCTATAAGCTTGTCTTTCTATCTCTTACACCTTCAGTCTTTTTCTTTATACACAAATAGTACCATTTACCCTTCAAGTAAGTATACCTCATATTTTGTTCATTCTGTTAAAGAGGTATAGTTCAGATCTTTAGTCATCTCTATGTATCGCCAAAGCCAATGGATACAACTTAATTTGTACCTTATGAGGTTGTCCTTTTTTTCACTTGGTTTTCAGTATACAAATGCTTCCTGCTTTTAATAATAGCTCATCCAGTCTTTCTTCTCAGTTCCACTCATCTTCTCGTTTTCCTTTGCTTCCTTTGTAACTGTAACTATTGCCTAACTTTATTTTTATGTTACTGGTCTTCTCAAATTCTGTACTTTCTAGTCCTACAAACTTCGGACTTTAACAACAGGTTATACCAAGAGGACTATTAGACCAAACATCTTTTTCAGAAGAAATAGGGACTACCAATTCAAAGATTATTTTGGTGACATAAGAACTCATATCATTGGTGGTTTCTGGAATCTATTTGGATAATATATTAATAATTCAGACTCACAAAATCTAAACCTGGACTCATATCTTTTTTCATCATTGGCAAACTCCTCCTTTCCCAGTGCTGACATCACTGAGTTCTATCTGGAATCAGCCTTGACTGCTCCATCAGTAACATTCACTGAGTCCTTCCCTTAACTTTCAATGATAGCGTAACATGCTAGAAGATGTTACTATCAGCAAGTAGGCATCATCAGAATGATTTAGAGTGACATGTAGCAGGTGAGACTATGGAGAAACAGCAGAGCATGGAGGGCCTGGTGAACTAGACTAAATTAACCAGAATTCTGGAAACTATGAGAAACCATCAAACAATTGTAATCAGTGTTTCCTGCAGCCATACCAAGCAATTTGCAGTTCCTGGAATATAGCATTTCTTTTCTTGTAATGGCTTTGTGCATGCTATGACCCCATGACTAGAATCCCTTTCTACTCTTTCATTCAGTATATAGCTAATCTTTAAAACTATACTTTTTCATTCTTCAAAAAAAATTTGCATTTCTGGGTTTCAAATCCAGGGCCTCTGGCATGCTGAGCCAATCCTTTACCACTGCATTCCCAACCCTAAACTCCCTCTTTCCCTGGGCCATTTCTTACCTCGTAGCTTGAGTTATGAGTTTCTATTTTCATTATATAAATGACTACATGCCCTGCTAGCAAATAATTTATTAGTAATATCTGTCCTGTAATCTTGGATTTGTCTGTCTGTCTTTTCATATTCAGATTCAAGTCAAGAGGACTCACAGTAGTAATCATAATGCCTGATATTATAGCAGAACACACAATTAGTAAAGAAACAGAATCATAGGAGGGGTAAGTGATACGTATGATAATATAGCAGGTAAATATCTCTCAGAACCCAAGTTCTACATGTTTGGTATTTGTCTTGTTTGGTAGTGAAACTCTGCATGCAGTAGGAGTTATGAGACATAATCTTATTTTATAATTAACTGTTAGAAGCAAGAATAAATAAGTACTAAATAAGAATAATTACAGCATTGAAACTCAGAGCTTTCAGTTGGCCACTAAATGACAACTAAGAATCCTGCACTGTGGTACCCTGACAGCAGGTAGGCATCACTGGAAGATGAAAGCTTTAGGCAGCTGTACTACTCTGGGATTCTGATCCTAGTCATGTGTTATCTAAGGGTGTTACAGATTTTTGGGCCAGACTTTGCCCAGGGAAATTCAGTAACAAATTGGCTCTAGAGCTCTGACAGGACAGTTCAGCTCTTTTGAGACACTGGAGTTTGTCTTCACTCTCGGGTAAAGAAATGGCTTTGACTTTCAAACTCATAGGCACTAGAAGACATCACCAGTGACATGAATCTAAATATCTGTCTTTGACCCATAACCAACTACTAAGCTAAAGCTGAGGAAAAAAGGCAATTGATAAAATATCCAGTGGCTGCTTTTGCAATGTTGAATAACTGGTAACTCTACAAGTTTTTGTCTCAAAAATGAATCTGCAGAGTTTAGCAAAAGATTTACCTGTAACCGATCTCCATTTCTGAGCCACGTAATCACAGGTGGGGGCACTGCATCTGATTTGCATTCCAATGTTACCTGTCTGTTCTGTAACACAGTGACATCCTGGGGCCCATCAGTCCCAGCAATGTTAGGCGGCACTAGGTATGAAAACAAGATACCAAAAGCTATCAATAAAAGGGATACAAGATGATCTAACTTACTAGCATTCAACAAATATTAGCCCTTAGTTTTGGTACATAAAATAAACTTAAAACATGACTCATTTAATTTATAGCATAACTAACAAAGTGGATTGTGTGGGGGGTATTGAGGGTAGAATCCTGAGTCTTTGCACCAAGCTACATTTCCAACTAATTTATTTTTTATTTTCAGACAGGAAGTTGCTAAACTTCCCAAACTGGGCTCCAATTTTCTACCCTCCTGTCTCAGCTTTCCAAAGTGCCAGGATTAAAGCCATGCACCTCTATAAGTGCCTAATAAACTGGAAAATTTTAAACATTATTTAGCACTTTCCATAAATTAATAAAACTCTTTTAAAAATTACATGAATGACAATAAAAACCATATAATCACAGTATCACCATTTGACCGGCAAAGAAATGGATGTGCCAAGGAGTCACTTGGTCAGGGTTTACACTTGGTAGCAACTTTCTTTGAACATTAAAATTACCAAATCAGGAACTGACCATCACTATGTACAGAAATGTATATATTTTCCTCAATATATAGAAATACATTTGTTACTTTTATACATGTTACTTTTATATACAGAATTTACTATTAATTAATGGCAAATCTAATTTATGTGTGCAGATAAGAGAGGGGACTTAAATCCTAGACAGTTTGAAATCTTAGAACTTAAATGCTAGCCTAGTTATTAAGGCTACAAAAATGAAATAAAGATCTTCTGTCAGTTCTTTAAACAATCTTCCACATTAACAGTAATTTTAATTTCTATGTAAAAGTAATGTTGAGACTATATTCTATTGACATGAATTTTCTAGAAGATAATTCAGCACTAAGCTTCAAAATTCTTAAAAGTACTTGTGCATATAACTAAAAAAGTGTACTTACAGAAAGTTCTCAAAATAAAGCTAATAGGCTAGGTGTTGTCAATAGTGATGAAAATCTATAAACTGTCTACCAAAAATAGGGCATAAATTAGGACACCATGCAATCACTAAAACTGAAAAAAGCATGCTCAGCATCCCATTTAGTGAGAAGAAAAAAAACTTAGGTAATATTTTATGTGATCACATTTTTATTTTTGTCTTTGTTTTTGTTTAAACAGACAGGGGTTTTCTACGTTGCCCAGGCTGGCACCAACTTCTGGACTCAAGCAAGCATCCTGCCTCAGCCTCTTCTAAGCAGCTGGGTCTATGGAATGTGCGATGGCACACTGCCACGGTCATATTTTTGTAAAACATTTGCTTGCAAAACAACATATCCTTGTGTGGTAAAATTATATGTTATTTTAATTTTCTTCATTATCATTTATATTTTATTTTTAAATGAATGAATATATCATTTGAGCAAAAATAACAAATAGTTGCAAAAAAACCAACACATAGTTGCAAAAAAAAAAAAAAAACTATTGAATCTATTCCCAAAGAGCACTCACTCAATCAAATGTGAGACTCAGATTTGCAAAATATACATTGTAAATTTCCAAAGATATCCTATCATGTGGTATAGAGTGGCCCCATGTTCCATAAATTATAGTTTCTAAGTAAGTGTGTGCATGATAGAACATAGAACTTTTAACAAATTTACCATGAACTCTCACTAAATATTCCTTATCATCATCTCCAGCAGGACTGGATGCCAGACATGTGTATCTCCCAGTGTCTTCTACCTACAAAACCCAAATAAGTAAATTATACCTTTTTAATATGCTAGTTTTGGCAAGGAGGCTAAATATCAACTAGAATTAATGCAAGAATCTCAATATAAAGCAAATGTCATTGAAAAAGCACAACCACTAAAACAAACTGCTCAATATTTATGATTAGTATTCTGATACTTACCATTGCTTTCTATCTGTGTTATATGCAAACCTGTGTTTTAACAAAGTTTCAGGATTTGATCTAAGAATGATATCAGAAAACTAAATATGTGCATTATCCTAGTACATATGTGATAGATTAGATGTTTAGTTTTTTTTGGAGAAATAAACATTCACAGCTTTAAAATACAGAATGAAAATTTCAGTTGTAGTCTTACTGAAGAAAATTAAATATGTTGATTAGACCAACAGAGAAGTAAAGTATTAGTTCTACAATTTTAAACAAATTAACATGACATCTTGACTCTAATTTTGATATATATGGTAAAACAAAATGGGGATACTGTATGTTATTTCATTATAAATACAGTCAGATTGATGGCAGAATCTACTTTTATGTGACTAAAACTAAAACCATTTCTTTCAAAGTACTTAAATGTGGTTTCTGCTGGAGGTTATTCTTCAGTTATAATTTGGACATTGTGCAGATGCAACACACACAGAGAATGTGCTGGAAAACAGATGCTCTTACTACTATGAAAAATGCATTTTTTAAAAATAAGAAAGTCCTGCTTTTGTTTATTTTACTACTTGAACATCCATAAAATATTGAGATCTAGATACATTCTTATATTCATAACTGACATTATAGGCTACAGAAAAACTTTCTTCTAAGTTGCAAAACTTTCTTTGAAAACATTTAGGACTACAATGCTTGGAAAGCATATATATATATATATATATTTGTACTGAGAAACAAACTTGCTACCTTGCAATTGCCAGGCAGGTGCTGTGCCACTGAGCTATCATTGGCCTAAACAGATATCTTTTTTTATTTTAATGAGAATAAAACAAAACATAACAAAGCATATCAGAACAAAACAATGCAAGCAACACAGGATTTCAAAACAAGAAAACGGGATCTCAACAGTGGCTACTATAAGGTCGCTTGTTTTCTTCGAAACAGTTGTCTTTAAAATAAGGTTTCAGAGTGTTGCTGTTATGCATTATGATACAAAAGGAGGGGAGAGTACAGTACATAAAATTTTCTAAATCTACTGGGTTATAAAATCATCTCCTTCTCAGAATAAATCCCAGACAGTGTTTGATAGAAGATGTTTTAGAAAATTCTGTCTCTACCACATAATTTGGATTGGCAAACCACCCATTATATATTAGGAATAACTGTATACTAAAGATGAGTATATTGAAAGACAATGCTCAGACAGGTAAATATAATGCAGTAAGTACCGTAACAGGAGAATGTACAAAATTCTATGAAAACCAAGAAGCAGAAGAGCTAAGATCAGTCATGGGGCTTGTATTTAATTTTCTACTTCAATATTGTTCTAAATGGTTCTCTTACTGTATCATATGCGAATTTTTCGATCCAGTAACATGAAATTACTTTGAGTTACTGCAATCTCCAGAATGGAGAGAAAAGAAGGGAATGGAACGTGTGTGTTCCATGATGTTAGACATGAATGTGCTGAGGTGCACTAGCAGGGATTTCCAACCCTAACCAGGATTGAGACTGAACCCTACCATTGAGTAAGGGCAGGTACTTGGCAGGCAAGTACTTGACCTGTGAAGTGCCTATTTCTGGATTTGTAAAATGGGAGTAAAGACATTGCTTTGAAGAGCTGTCAGAAGTATCAAGTATATTCAGAGCCCAGAGCTGAACAGTAGGCAATATATAATCCTTAGATCTCCTTCCATCTTTCTTTCCTTCTTTTTTCACCCAGCAAAAATACAAACAAACATGAATAATAATGTTCTGGTTTATGTCCAACACAATGATGTTTATGATAACAATAGAGGCAGAAATTTATTTTCTTCTCTCTTTTTTTATCACTTACTACATCTCTTTGGCACCAGTCTAAGCACATGATATGAGGTTATCTCATTAAGTCTCTCAGTGTTTGCATTAGATATTATTATTTATATCTTCAGTTTACAAATGAAGGCATTAGGGTACAGATTAAGAATCTCTGTAATATAAAATTTGTTTCTTTTAGCAGAAGAAAAGATTGTTATGACACCTAGACATATTTCTTTTTAATATATTCATAAATATTAACTAAAAGCAACAGTATTACTGAATTATCATTGCTTTGGAAACTATATCCCTTCAGACTTTCATGTCTGCTACTTTCGAAATCAAAGGTACTCTCTGGAGTATCATATATATGCATATTAGATTGCTTTTTGTTGGTTAGCCAAAGAGTTATATGGAAAAAGCTGAGATTTAGTAAATACACTAACATTTACGAAGATATGAAAATGTACAAAAGTTAATGCAAACATTTCTTGTTTTCTTCAGACACTTCATCTTCTTTCCAGTCATGTCTACACAATTATGTATATCAAAACAATATTTACCCTTGGTAAGGTTATAGACATCTGAAATGTGTTCGCATGCAAATACATAATTTATTTAATACTTATGTTAGCAAGGGAGAAGTTTAATTTAGGATAAAATAACTATATGAACTTTGATACTTACCTGTGCACTAGATATTCTAAGAAACACATTTCCCCTAAGACTTTGCACCTGGTCTGTCAGTAGAAGGGGCCTGCCATCTTTCAGCCATGTAATTTTAGGAGCAGGAATTCCAGAAGCCATGCAGATGAGTTCAAGTGGGCTATTAACAATGACTGAGAGCTCTCCAGTTTCTTCAGATCCATTAATGTGAGGTGGTTCTATTTAAAGAGAATAAAAAACAATAACAAAATAAGCCTACTATTTGATATAATACTGTTGAACAGGAAAACTTGAAAATCCAACTTAATTTTACACTGTATAATATAAACAGATTAGAATATGGAAACTGATATATGATCATTCTTAGATGTCAGTACCCTTTCTCACTGGCACTATTTCAAAAAGAATGAATCATACTTGTAAGAGATTACAAAGCCAAAGGCAGTTCATTACAAAGTAATTACAGACCAGCAGCTGGGACTCAGTTAATTACAGATGTTTTACTTAAATGGAAAGATTTGAAAACAAAAACTAAACCTGTCTTGTGTTACTTTTTAAAAGAGGTACCTAAACATATAAATATGCATTTGTACTTTTTAAACACTAATTAACTCTGTAAAAGCAACAGTGAAAACTATGGAACTCTGTTATTATCTTTTCCAGGCACAATTTTGTGTGGAAACGATGACTAAGTGGAGAAAAAAATAACTACATTTGGAGCTGATGATTTCTGCACAAAACACATCTGTTATGTGAGGGTAGAAGCCGTTTTCTGTTACTTATACTTTAAGAAAGTGACCTTTCTTAAAAGAAAGTTAAAGAATCTACATTTTGGACAGAAACATTCGGGTTCTTTAACCCAATATCTTCAATTTAGTCCCTTTAAAACAGAGTTCCTTTAAAATGATTATTCTAGTTTTTGATGTAACTTTCATTATTCATTTTTTACTTTACTCCTTCACAAGGCAGCCAAAATAGCTGTTGGACAGCTCCAAGGATTAGTGGTAGGGAGGTTGTTTTTGTTTTAAATCAACCACATAGTTTAGAATGGTGACTTAAGGGCTGGGGATTTAGTTCAGCGGTGTAAGTGCCTCCCTGAGGAGCACAAAGTCATGAGTTTGATCCCCAGTACCAAAAATACATACACACACACACACACACACACACACACACACACATATTGTATATTACAGTAGAATAATGACTCATAGCATTGGAGTCAAACTGAGTTGCAATCTCTGAAATAAGAATAACGTTGTTTATCTAGTAGGATTGTTAGGGTTCAGTGAGTTAAACCATACATAGATATCATGTGTATCTATTTTAGTTTTACAACTAAATGTACAAGATTATTTTCCCAGCTACTCAAGAAGCAGAAGTAGGAGTACCACTTGAGCCTGAATTAAGAACTTGTCTCCAAAGAAAGTAGTTTTTTTTTTTTTTAAAAAAACCAACTACTGTCTCTATGTAGATATTGGTATTATCATTGACATGTGCTTCTTAAAACTTTCTCTTTTTCCTTTTTCCTTTCTAGAAAAAGATAGTACATTACATTTGTTCCCTTTTTCAGATTATAAATAGGAAGTCAGCTATTCTTAATCATTGTCCCACATGACCTCTTTTCTCTTTTTTTTTATTTGAAAGAGAATAAAACAAAAGGGGGCAGCACAGAGCAGATCAGAACAGGACAACATAGGCTACACAGTACTTTACATTAAGTCAACAGGACATAAACAGTAGCTAACACCATATCTCTTACTCTACTATAGTTGAGCATAGTTTCAAATACAATAATATCAAACATAACACAATAGTATAAAGCCATGCATAGAGTGAAAGAATTACAGGGCTTTCTGAACCGAATAACAGAAAATGATCAATGGGTACTATAATATCTCATTTTTGATAAAAAAGAAAAAAAATTGTTTGAACTATCACACATATTCAAATTCCAATAAGAAACAATGCGATAGATAGAACCAACGGTAGTAGAACAAAAAAAGCATGGTGGGACTTCTAAGAAGGATGATATTAAATCAGCAATAGCTGTCATAATGTTTTGTTTTCTTCAAAACAGCTGTTCATCTCATCAAGTATGATATAGTCAAACAAAACAGGATAAAACCATTCCAACTGATGACTGAAAACTTTGAAAGACTTCAAAGATATGAGATGGGGATGCATGCTTACCATAAAGCCTTATATACTCTTATCAAATCTCATATTAGGGAGACTATATGGTATTTACCCTTGTAAGTTTGGTTTATTTCACTTAAGAGAATGGTCTCAAGTCGTGTCCATTTATTTATAAATATCTCGATGTGATCATTCTTTATAGCTGAGTAGTACTCCATTGAATAAAAATGCCACAACTTGTTTATCCATTCCTCAGCTGATGGGCACTTAGGTTGTTTCCAAGATCTGGCTATTACAAATTGTGCTGCTATAAACATGGGTGCACATATATCACTGTGGTATGATGTTTTCAGTTCTTCTGGGAATAAGCCTAGAAGCGGAATACCTGGGTCTAATCAGACTTCCATACCCAGCTTTTTGAGGAATCTCCAGACTGACCTCCACAGTGATTGCACCAGTCTACACTCCCACCAACAGTGCAGAAGAGTTCCTTTTTCCACACAGCCTCTCCAGCACTTGTTGTTTGTAGTGTTTTCTATCTTGGCCATTCTTTCTGGAGTGAGATGGAATCTCAGTGTGGTTTTAATTTGCATTTCTCTCATGACTAATGATGATGAACATTTTTTCATGTATTTATTTGCCATTCGTATTTCTTCATCTGAGAACTGTGTATTCATTTCAGATGCCCATTTTTGGATTGGGTCTTTGAATT